>JBBPBR010000007.1:10518863-10533696 GCA_037974775.1 Cicer pinnatifidum | reverse complement strand
ATTATGAATAAAATTATTTGATATTTTTTAGTATTTTAGTTATGTTTCTTCTGGAATGTTTTCACATTTTTCTAGTATTGTTTTGGTTTTTTCTTTATGGTTTATAGTGGTTTTTTTTATTGTTTTCTCTTATGATTTTCTTGAATTTTTTACTGATTTTTTTTTTCAATTTTTAATTATATCCCTCCAAAAGAAATACAACAAACGTTGACACGAGATATCCTCCAAAATTTTAATTATATGAGTTACTTCTTTTTATATATTTTAATATATAATTTATGTTAGACTTAGCTTCTCAACCATTAGTATTTTCTAACCAAACATGTCTTAAACAACATGACAACTTATCATTTGTGATAAACAAAGGGATTGAATTGAATGACAACCTTCACTCCTCAGAAAATTGAGTACGATCCCCGTGTTATGTTTCTCATGCAACCATTGGTTTCAACAACTTGCTCTTAAGTCTTATAAACCATTGACTTCACAAACAACAAAGTAAAAAAAAAAAAAAAAGCTTATACACTCACGAGATGTTCGTCCTTCAACACCAACTTGTCACTCAAAGCAGCGACTTCCTTTTCAACACAATATCTCATCTTCTCTTTTCACTTATCATGAGTTTCTTGTGTCTTATATATTATATATAATATAACTAAACTAACAATTTCAATTGAATTGAGCATACAACATTATTATAGCCACAAAAATGGATCACAAGAAACCATTCCAAACTCATTTAATGGACATACATGATGAAGTTTTATCAGAAGGAGACGAAGAGGATGTAATTAAAAATGAAGAAAAAGTAGAGAAACATTTGAACAAATCAACTAAAGCTCGAGAAATAAAGAGAAACCATAGAAGTATTAACAGACAAGTTTCACTTGAGACAGGATTCTCTGTTCTGAACAGAGAAAGAAAAGGTAGAGATGATCAGAGGAAGGTTTTGACAAGAAGTGGAACCAGCTTAGGAGGTTTTGGTTTGGAAGGACAGAAAAGTGATTTTAGTATCTTTAAGACAAAATCTACTTTGAGTAAGCAGAATTCTTTGTTGCCAAGAAAATTAGAGAAAGAGTTGGAGTCACAGAAGATTAATGGTGTGGATGATGATTCTGTTAATGCAAGTGTTCCTGCTGGTAGATACTTTGCTGCTCTTAGAGGTCCTGAGTTAGATGAAGTTAAGGTTAGATTTTGCTACCTATATATGTTTTATTTCAACTTGCATGCATGCTATACCTAGCTATATGTTATATTGTTGTATATTTTTCTATAGGCTCAATCACTTTTTAGTCTTAAAATTGTAAAAGTAGGATACTTTATTTTCTCATATTAATGGGAGTTCTAAAATAATATTTAAAATTAGAAAAATTCAATAACATTAGTTTTTTTGAGTTACTCAATTTAATCTTAATTTTTTTTAAGAGACTAATATGATAATTTATATATTGTGAGTAATTTGTATTTCTTATTTTTAACATTTAAAATTTGAAAACATCAATTATAATTTTCATGAAAAAATATATTATTTTGACACTAGAAAAGTCAACACAAGGCATAATATTATGTCAATCAATTAATAAGAATTTAATTTATAATCTCAACTAATTTTTGACATATTTTATTAAGGGTGAGTAGACAATATCTAAAAATTAACATATTTAAAAAACATCAAATCCATAGTGGTACAATTCATATTTCAATATAGTATTTTCTTAAATAGAGAATTTTGAAAGGTAAAATTTCTCAAAAGAAAATGTTTAAAGACTTGATATATTATATATAGTAAATAACTTCTAATAAAATACTCCATCGAACCTAAATTATAAGAAAAAAAACATTCACTTAAACCTTATTTAGTTATGATGTTCTAAATACTCTTATAGGAATTATCGAATGTTCTAAATGAGGATGTAATTATTGAATTTACGTTTTCCATCAATTGATTAGATTAATTCCTAGGAAATTGTTTAGATCCAATAAGAAACTGGATCGTGGATGAAACTACATCATGTGAAACAATTCAACGTGGCTTTATTCAATATGTTATTTACTTCAAGGAGAAGACAAAAAGCTATATTGGTCCTATTTTGATTTTCAACGTGAACAAATACATTCATGTTTTTTACATTAAATGTACAAAAAGGTAATTTTAAGAAATACAATTACCTTCTTTTTATAGTATTTTTTTATTAATTTACAAAAATATAAATATCATTATAATTAATTTATACAACCATAAAATTTTAAATTTGAATCCATAATTTTTTTAAAAATATATCTCATATCGGTATTGGGATCCGATATAAATAACTCTTATATTTAAACCATTTTAATTTTCATTTACTCCTCTCTATCTTTTCTTTATATCATGTGACCAATCTATTTCTATCTCCCTCAATTAAGATGTACAAGGTTTTCCTTAAAAGAAAAATTAGTGAAGTTTGGGGTGGACCATATTCTAAATCTGACCCTAACCATAACTAACACGCAACAAACAAAAAAGTCAAAACAAATCTTAAAAGAATTATAGTCATGAGAATGTTCGCCCCTTAACACAAACTTTTCACTCAATAATAAAACAATGGCTTCCATTTCATCAACACAAGAACTCACCTTTCTCTTTTCATTTCTCATGTGGTGCATGCATGCATGTGTCCCTCCCACTACACACGTATATATAAAAAACTACACCAATTAGCATACAATAATATTATAGCCACAATCACAACAAACCTTTCCAAACTCATTGGATGGACATACATGATGAAATTTTATCAGAAGGTGATGACGAGGGAATAATTAAAAACTATGAAAAAGTTGAGAAGCATTTGAGTAAATCATCAACCGAAGCTCGAAAAAGGAAGAGAAACCATACAAGTATTAACAGACAAGTTTCACTTGAGACAGGACTCTCTGCTCTGAACAGAGAAAGAAAAGGTAGAGATGATCAAAGGAAGGTTTGGACAAGAAGCGGAACCAGCTTAGGAGGTTTTGATTTCGAAGGACAGAAAAGTGATTTTAGTATCTTTAAGACAAAATCTTCACATAATTCTTTGTTGCCAAGAAAATTAGAGTCACATGAGATTAAGGGTGTGGATGATGATTCTATTAATGAAGTTGTTCCTGCTGGTAGATACTTTGCTGCTCTTAGAGGACCTGAGTTAGATGAAGTTAATGTGAGATTCTGCCACCTATGTTTTACTTCAACTTGCATGCATGCATGAAGACTTTCGATAAACAATTTTGACTTTCTCTCTCTTCAAGTCACTATTTTCTCTCTCCTCTGTCCAAAAGACACCTGCTCAAGTGTGTATATTATATGTGTGGAGTCTGAATTTTGTGTTCAAATAAGGTTTTTACTATGAACTCCATCACCGTGTTAGTCTCTCAAATTGTAAAAGTAGGATAATTTATTTTCTGAAACTAATGGTTCTAAAATGATGTTCGTAATTAAAAAAATTTAACAACCTCAGTCTTTTTGGCCACTCAAATTTAGTCTTGAGTTTTTTTCTAAGAGACTAATATTATTGGATTTTTTTTTTAAAAAAATCATTTTAAAATTTCAATAATTTTATATATGAAATTTTCAAATATTATAATTTTAGAAACTAAACTTGTGAGTAATTCGTATTTTCTTATTTCTAACATTTAAAGTTCGGGATTGCAAATCTATAACCAACCATGTTAAAGTTGTAATCAATGGAATAGTTACAGACTAATAATGGTCATCATGAAAAACATCCATTACGATACATCAGTAAGCGTGGTGATGATTGTTCAACATATCCATATTTTTCATCAAATTTAGGCATCAACATATTTCCTCATTTTATGAACGCCTAACACATAGCAACAATTTACAATGTCCGTGATTTTTTTCTTTCCCGACAAATAGCATTGCTCTAAACTATAATAGCATGATGATGAACCTGTTAGAACTTAGTAGATGTTATTAATTGGTTAAGGTTGTTATAGGTTTAATTAGTTGTTAGTTAGCATGTTATGTTTGTTAGAAGGTAGTTAGGGATCCTTTGCCCCTTATCCTTAAGTGTACATGAATTCTTTGTCTCTCTTATCAGAAAAAATTGAACAATTTATTTTAGGACAAAAGTCATACCAATCCCAATAATTAGATTTTAAATATTTAGAGGAAGAATATTGATATTTAGAAGAAAAAAAGATAAGAAATAATATGAGAGAATCATACCAAAGAAAATGACACACAAAGACACATAATTCGTACAATGATTTACATCACTTGATTTCTAATTTATTTTTAATTTTGCTAAAGATACTTTCATAAGGAATGAAACCATTATTTATAGATTTTAAGTACACTTAGGATAAGAGGGGCAAAAGATCCCTAATACCTCCTAACAAACAACTAACTATCCCTATACCAATCTCAATCAATTAACTACTACTAACTAACTTTTTAACAATTCAAAGTCTGAGCTTAGTATCAAAGAATACACCGCTGTGACATAATCCTAACTATGCTTAGTCTGCTTTATTGATGCCACACCCAAAAAGAACGGCCCCACCAAGCTAAAAGGATTTCATATGTAGTGGTTGTAATTGAAATATTAAAATTTGCATTTCAGATGCCACCACTAAATATGTCATATATGATCGATTAATGTTTAATATATTTGGCACAGGACTATGAGGACATCCTTCTCCCCACAGATGAGAAATGGCCCTTTCTCCTTCGGTTTCCTATAGGATGCTTTGGTATCTGTCTTGGCCTAGGAAGCCAAGCTGTTCTGTGGCGTACAATGGCAACAAGCCCTGCCACCAGTTTTCTCCATATTACACCAGCTATCAGTTTTGCAATATGGCTGTTGGCTTTAGCAGTACTAATAGCTGTTTCCATCACCTACATTCTCAAATGCATATTCTACTTTGAAGCTGTTAGAAGAGAGTATTTTCATCCGGTTCGTATCAACTTCTTCTTTGCCCCTTGGATTGTCTGCATGTTTTTGGCCATCTCTGTACCCTCGCAACTTGCTCCTCAAACTACCCTTCACCCTGCTATTTGGTGCACTTGCATGGCACCTTATTTTCTCCTTGAACTCAAAATCTATGGCCAGTGGCTTTCTGGAGGCAAAAGACGTCTGTCTAAGGTTGCAAATCCCTCTAACCATCTTTCTGTATCAGGTAACTTTGTTGGAGCAATTTTAGCATCAAAAGTTGGTTGGAATGAACCTGCCAAATTCTTTTGGGCTGTTGGATTTGCACATTACCTAGTTGTTTTTGTTACATTGTATCAGAGATTGCCAACAAGTGAGGCATTACCTAAAGAGCTACATCCTGTATACTCCATGTTTATTGCTGCTCCGTCTGCAGCTTGTCTTGCTTGGGAGAATATCTATGGAGAGTTTGATGGGTTATCTAGAACTTGCTACTTCATTGCCTTGTTTCTCTACATTTCACTTGTCGTCCGGATCAAATTCTTCACTGGTTTTGGGTACAATATTTTCTACATTATAATATAATACTATGCCCCTCTCATTTGAAGGAGTGCTAAAGAATATTGGGTATCCTTTTAATGACAGGTTTTCAGTGGCGTGGTGGGCTTACACCTTTCCCATGACAACCATATCGGTGGCAACCATCAAGTATGCAGAGCAGGTTCCTTCCTTCATAAGTAAGGGCCTTGCTCTTGGGCTTGCATTTATGTCATCGACAATGGTCTCTGTTTTGCTTGTGTCCACACTTCTGCATGCTTTCGTTTGGCACACTTTGTTCCCGAATGATCTTGCTATTGCCATAACGAAGAGGAAGCAAGGCAGGGAGAAAAAACCCTTGAAGAAGGCCTATGACATAAAGCGTTGGACAAAGAAAGCTCTGACCAAGAACTCAGAGAACAAGGATACTAGTAAGAATAATGGCTACAACAGCCCATGTGATACTAGTAATGCCATGGCTTAGGATGGGTAGCAGCATACTCCAACATTACCCTTATAATTCTAATTTGGGATCAATCAAGGATTTATGCACGAGTGGCTATATTTCAATGGTATTGTGTTCCAAAAGAACTAAAATGCTTCATATATAGATTAGTTAATTGCCTAATTTTTCGCTATTTTATTTGTTAGACTACAGCTACCTTATCAATTTCTTTTAATCAGCTCTAGAAATGCTAATATACTTAAAATGCTCTTATTCAAGAGTTTAAACATGTACAGTCACTACTGCTCTTAACGGTTAATGATCCTTCAAGAGTTTATCAATTCAGTCATTAAATTACATCATGATTTTATAATCTATTCTTTAATATGAAAATTCTAAAATATATGGTTAAACCAAACAGGAGTGAATAAATCACTTCAAAAAACAAAAGATAAGCTTAAGGACAATGCAGCTCTTGCCTTTAATGATTTACTTTTTCAATTAATGATTATGAATCTATGGTCAGAATCAGTTAAATACAAGCTATGCACCTGGACATGTTAATTTCTAAAACTTCCTAAGATTCTTTTTACAGTAAGAACCATCTCTCATCAGAAAAGAGTTAGGTGTCTGTCAGATTCAACTATGTACTGTCAATCTTCACACATATCAGCGGCAAAATTTAAGCCCAATGCCCATGATAAAGCTGGTTGCACATTTTCCTCTATTCTCACCGAATTCCCAAGCTCCTGGATCATTTCAGGTATAAAGCAATATATAAAAGCAATCCTTTTTTTTTTTTGCAGGGGGAGATTCATTTAACAATCAAATGTATTAATTTAACACGGAGAATAGCGTCAGTGATGCATACCTCCTAGCATTTACCAGACTGAGACATCCACCATTTCCATGGTGATTTTGCTTTGCCTCAAAAGTAAAAGCCTTCTCCTACATCATTTGTGCCAGCGAGTTGATGAAATTTATCTTATATGGTGTATCACTGAAGAATAGAAATATATTTTGCAAACAACAAGAAGAACAAAGACATGAAATGAATAGGCTGAAGACTAGGGCTCAACAAAATTCATACCCTTCAGACTTTAGACACTGCTATACTTAAAATATTACCTCTTGGTCTGGACGAAAAGAATTTAATATATTTTCTTTTGAATCCTTGCCCTAGGAAACAAATGACTCAATACAATGCTAAAAGAAATGGAAAATAATCCAAAGAGTATTACATGTACTTCAAAATTATAGAGGATAAACCTTTCTGCACATCCTGGATTGCTGAGGCAGTTTGAAATGAGAACCATTATCTGTCTGGCCTTCAGATGTCAGAGACAACTAACATTACAAGAAAGTAGAATGATTGAGAATAGTGGAAATTGAGTATCTTTAAGATGAAAAAACATAAAAACTGCCCTGCAGGACACTGCAATTTATTCACGAAATTGCATCAAGAAAAAAAGGTAGCTAAATGAAAGAATAAACTCACCTTGCTAAATAGTTCAATAGGAGGGTTATGCTGAATCCCCTTTTCAGTGTGTGAATCAAATTCCTGTATAAATTGATGCAAGGTGATCAATAAAATTTTCTATCCGAAGAAATAAATAGGACAATAAAACCTATGAAATAGTATGCCTCACCATTGACACTGTTGTTTCCTTCGTGTTTGTCTGGAAAACACCAACACGCTCTTTACTAGATTGGATCTGCATTCAGACATTTCCGAGTTAAATATAGCAGATCAAATAAACAGCAGCTGAATGAAAGATAAAACTAAGACTTAAGCATCTTTTTCACCCCGCGCATGTTTATCAGTTTTTGCTTTTTAGTTGATAAAAAATTTCTTGTTTGTTTGCGATCCTTGAATTGTCCCAAGAAACCCTAATGCCACCCCATCATCCAACTTAGATGTCATGTGGCTTTACTACTATTTTGTGAGGTAATGTTTATGAAACAAAATTTGAAGCAACAAAATAAAAAAAATATTACCAAAAAAAAAATACATAAAACAAAGTGCTTTCTACACGTGACTTCATTTTAAATTGGACGTTTGCTTCATAAATTACTAAATTCCATCTTCAATTACATTTTTATATCCTCACAAACACTGAGACATAGACACAGTTTGAGCAAGCATGTTTGTATTAGTAATTCTATATTTAAAACCAAAATGTTATATTGTGGTCAAGTTTTTCTTTCTATGTGATATATAAGTTGATTTGTCTTGAATATAAATATGAGTATGATATGTATTCAAGCACTTGGGGAAAAGCTAGCTATTAAGAGAGAAGAACCAAGCCACTTAAACACTCCACTGAGCATCCCATAATACTTGATGTGGGACTTGGGTACTCTGTGAAACCCAAATCTATCATAGCAAGGACCTGAGAGTCGATGTCCGGGTGGCTGCACGCTGCGACGCTTTCGTAAGCCTTTTCGGTCACCCCCTTCATAGGTAGCCCTTTCTAAGCCACCAACAATCAGACTTTGATATTGATTGATAAGTATCCAAGCACTTGGGAGACCATACTTGAAAGCTAGCTATCAGGGGGAGAACCAAGCCACTTAAGTACTCTATTGAATATCCCATTCTACTCCACGTGGGACTTGGACAATCCATAATACCCAAGTCCCTATCAAAATGCCTTTATAGATTAGAATATAACTGTTTGACAATAATATTAGGTCTAAGATTGAATGCTATACTGGTATGAATGAGACAATAATCAATGTTTGATGATGAAGACATTGCATTATCAATGCAAGTTTTGTTACAAATGTAATTGAAGTCTAAGATTGTATAACAATTTTAAATGGAGAAAACATGGCTGAAATAAGAAATGTCATATTATAACGCATCCATCATCGGTAGTTATGTTTCAAGTGCATAGTTTATTTCATTCCATGGTAACAAGTGATGTCCATTTATCTAAAATTTGTTAACAATGTCTCGTTACCTTCTTAATAAGAGGCTGAGCTTTAAAAATCAATCCATCATGCTTTGGGTCCCCCATGGCAGTAGGTCTACAGAAAGATAGAACTCTGCAATTAGTACCTTTTTTTTCATGAATTGTCAATGTTAGGAAGAGCTTTCGTGATGGCATAAGTTAGTTACCTTCTGACATAATTGATTCTATTTTCTAGAGCAGAAGTATGCTTGTCCCAACCCTGCAACCAGAGAACTTTGGTTTCTGAAAGACTATTCATATCTATCATGGAGCATTAAAATAAACATAAAATGCAAATCAACCATAGTAATAAATGTTCCTCCTATATAAACTTAAACTAGATATAAGAACAGGAATGACGTGTTACTGCTTAAAATTGTATGAACTAAATTGACCTTAACGGAATCATTGCCGTGAAGTGAAGAGGAGGTAGCAGATGTGTGTTGCATGGCCCTTTCCAAAGTCTTCAAGTGAAATTCCTGATAAGTTGACAGAAAAACTGAGCTTCGATATTACTCATGCTGAAAAAACTTTATCTTCCTCATCAATTTGTTAGCTGGGTTCTTATCCTTTTTATAATAATGAAATTGTGATAAACATAGATGACCGGATAGCAAGAATGAAAAAGCTCGATTCTTACTCGAAATTCTGGCAATCGCGGAGTGCTCCTTTTGGGAAGTGGCAACGAAGGAGCATCAAGAATCTAGATTATGAACTTAGTAAGAGAAGATGATGGCAATTATGCACCAAAATTAACCAAACAAAAGCAATTATATCTACAGCATGTACTAACCCTCCGATTTAATGGGCGAGCTTTGAACCTGGGGGCAGCCACTGCATTGTGCTCTGCCTCTCCAACAATTTTGGGTCTGTTGAGCACAAATATTTCTCAATGTCTAATGTCTATTATCTCAAGACGAAAATTTATCATCAAAATTTAAGTGAAACACTACACATCCAAAAATACAAACCTTATCCTTTGTGCTCTGTGTGCTGTTTTTAGGTCAGGCTCTCGGGGAATTGTAAGCTTCAGCTTGGAACATGCAGAGTTCTGCTCAACAGTGACAGCCTGCAAGAACAAGTGAATGTATAGACTAGAGTGGATCAGGAAAACCTCTTTTACACCCCTTAAAAAACAAGCCCCTTTACCTAAAAGATAGGAATCACTCTTGTTCTTCTGACTAAAAGTTTAGGTACTCAACAGAGAATTCCCTTAATCAATGAAAAAATTTCACTCAACAATAATCTCGTATCAAGAATGAAAAAATAATATGTATTTTTACTTCATTTTGTAAAATCATAAAAGAAATTATATGAATGGAGTAATTGACAATTTTCTCCAATTTACTTTTGCCAAGGCAAGAAATAAGAAATCTGCATTAGAATCCATTACCCTCATAGGTGTCTTGTGCACAAAATTAGTTTGCTGCTTCACATCAGTAACCTGTCACAGAGAAGATAAAGTAAGCATTCAAATGCCTGTCTAAAATAAATATGATGCAATATTATTAAGCCCCATTTAAATTCCTGGTTTATGGTCAAAGTGCTTCCTATCTTGCCACTTATGTATTTAGGGATAAAAACAACCCAATCTGACCTGGTCTATTCTGACAAGGACTGACAAGAAATAATTAAATTGAGGTGGGTCGCGTTCAATGAGCCAATTGTCGGTAAGGGATGAGTTCCAGGCATCCTCCATATGACCTTGCCTAACTCATATATATGTGTGTGATATTGATAACTTTTAACTTTATATAAAGTTTTAGAGAAGTGCTAACATCACACTCTCTAACACACTCTTTTATTGGATAAAATTTAAATAGATCCAACCAAATCATGTGGGTCCCATATAAATTTGGTGGGACCTTTATGAATTTTGACCAATAAAATAGTGTGTTAAAAAGTGTGTCAAAGAGTGTGTTGCCAGCATTATTCAAATTTTTATTACTTAATGTTTCAACATCAACTTATGCTTAAATTTAAGTTTTTGAGTTTGACCTTCAACTTCCAAAAGCACACTTTTTTATATTGATAAGCTGACACATTTCTCTTAGTAATGTCTTAATATTAAAGTGAAGAAAATGATCATTGTTTTATTGAGGGAAATGCAAATATATATGATATATTTACCAATTGCATGAACTAGATTCGTTGGACCACTGAATTTGATATGTATTTCAGTTCAACTCAGATCCATCTTTCCCAAATTCAATCTTAATTACATATTGACACCATCCATTTTCTTCAAGTCTAAGGTGAAATTTAGGCCTAAAGAATTAGTTCGCTAAAAAATTAGGGAATGGCAAGGAACAAATAAAACCCATTATAACTCGTCCCACTAACACCCCAAAATGGCACACAATGTTTGGAAAATTCTAAGATTCATTCTTTGGAACTTACATAGAAATGCACAAAATTTTACTGCAATTAATAGTCAACTTTATGATCAATCTATATACCTCAAGCAGACAAATATAAAGCAGTTTCTTCAAGTATTATAAATTCAGAGGAGGAAGAATAAAAGAATTTGCAGACCTTGCACAAATGACCACCCTCTAATTTTTGCCGTTTGGCAGCTTGATTTTCTACTCCAGAAGAGATAGATATATTCCTTTCATTTTGCGTTAGTGGCTTCCGAAATCTGAGAATTGAAGAGTAGTTGATACAACGTTATATAGGTTTTATCAGCACCAGGAAAAAACTAAAGGAGCAAATGTAGTAATACTAAAAAAATATGATTTCGTAAAGAATAAAGAACAAATGCACACTAAAGTTACCAAGCACTTAAATTTATACACCCGGTTGGGCAAACAACATGGTACATTTCAAAATGCAGAATTTTCAGTGAGCTCTACTGCTCTGTCCCACCCCACCCCATGTACTGCAAAAGAACCATTTCTACTTTACTCTGAAAAAGGATATGTTGTTACAATAATCACCTTGAACCAACATTTTTAGCGGGGCGGTTTTTCCTAGCCAACTGAGTAGCTGTAGGTTTCATTGATGTTGAACTCTTTGGCACAGCAGGTCTAAAATTAGAATTCAAACTGCCACTGATTGCTTTACTGCCAGAGGTAAGTCCTAGAAAAAACATAAATAATGTCATGCAAAAGGGAGAATATACAAGTTGAGGTATAGGAAAAAGGATAAAGATAGAGAGAGAGCGAGAATCCCAAACACATATTGTGAGAAAAACATTGTCATTGAGTTATAGATATAAACTCATTCAGGTGCGTCTACTTTAACTGCTTAAGATTTTGAAATAAATTAGTTATCGACATAGATTTGAATTTGATCTTCACCCTCAACATAATTCATAACCAAATTAAATTTCAGCACAAAGTAAAGTGGACTAATACATTTAACCTATCTTAAACGTTTGGGAGATTCAATCCTTGGTGTCATGAAACAACGGTCCATATAAAAAATTACCATGGTACAAGAAACAATTGCAATATGAGCACCTCCAAATGTAAATTGAGTTTAAGAGAGATATTGTTGATGCCAAAGTTGTTATAGTTGTGAAACTAACAAATTACTGGTTGGATTCACAGAACGATTGTCAGATATGAAGCCACTAAACAAATCTATCATCCTATAGTTAGAATATTGTCTGTCATACTTATAACACTTAGATACTTGCAGTGGCGTCATAACATCATTTCTTAACTATCAAGCCAGAGATCTTTCAACCAAATGCTTTCAAATCTAACAATTATAAAGTAGAAGGAACCACCACCAACAAGCCAAGAGTCATGGCCTTTCTAACTAAATCTCAAACAATACTTAAAGTGTTTCTGAAATCACCAAAGTTTAACACAACTGTATTAGGATATAAGCCCATTACACAACAAATTTCCCCAATTTACCGACTCAGTAGTTTTGTTCATTTGGACCAATTACAACCAAAGTTATTTCTCCAGAGGATTTGACATTTATACTAAAAACAAAATCACTGTTGCAGTTATTCAGGAAGGAGCTTTTTTTTCTTAAAACAAAAAGATTACAAAAGCATCACATGGCAAACTAAGAGGAAGGGGATGAGTGAAACCTTTAAGTTGGATAATTAAAACATTATGTTAGGTGCATGTTTGTATTCACTTCTGGAAGAGCTAAAAGTGATTCGGAAGACTTCAAATTAATTTTGGTATGCTTGGGGGTTCTAAATCAGAATTTGGATTCCAAACATGATTTTCACACTCAAATTTATTCTTCAACTCACCTTCACTTAAATTATCCAAACATAAAATCATTTTACCTAAAATTCGCGTTTAACTAAAATCAATATTGGCCACCATGGAACCAAACACAGACTTGTGCAGATCCAAGGCATGTATACATTTTATTAATAAAAACACCTCATTACCTCAACACAAGTCCCACATAGTTAATCACATTATTACATCACCAACAAAGGGACCCTACCAGACCCCCCAAAAAAAAAAAATCCAATTTCTATGCCTTAAGTGATAATGTTAGTCACATTACAGTATAATAGAATAAATCAAACAGAACAAGGGAACAGCATACCATTAATAGTGTCGGAAATTTCCATAGCGGAAGGAACACCGTGAACAAGTTCTTGATCATAATCATCCACATTACTCTTACAATCAACATTTTCCGGTTTTAACGAGTCGTCAACGTCGTCAAAGAGAAATCCCTCTCTCGCCGCTAACTTGGCCACAAAAGCTGAAAGAGAAAAACAACATTTGAAGAAATAAATAAAAAATAACATCCAAGATGAGGAAGAAAAGGAAAAAAGATTTGAAGACTAACGAGAAGGAGGGTAGTTTGGGGCATTTCGAAACCAAAGTTGAGCTTGAAAAGATTCATCGGGAGTTTCTGGACGAGTGAAATCAAAGAAACGAGCTGCGTCGAACTCGTAATCGAGATCAATTTCATGAGCGATAAAGACGTGCTCAATTTCGGCGTCTTCGTCTTCGTCCATGGTCATGGTCGTAAAATGAAGTATCTGTTATTCCAATCTATTATATCTATAGGAGTATCTATGTCAGTGGGTGGGTGGGGTGAGTTATAATTCGGGTTGTGGATCCCCGAATCTGAACCCAACGATGAATGAGACAGCTGCTGCTGACTACTCTGACCTCTCAGTCTAGTGACTCGTTACTGAGTTGTGTTTTGCTCAGAACGGTTTTTATTTTTTTTTTAATTTTTTTTTTTTCAATTAAACGGCAAATTTCGATTTTTTATTTTAAGTTATACGAAATAGATTTTTAAAAGGAAATATTTTTTGTGCGTAGTGAAGGGGAGAGCCGAGGCATTTTTTATTATTGTTGTTGCGCCGGTGTCTCTAATTTGTAATTGTTTGTAGGAACAAAATTACACAGACACGATGTTTGGGTTTAGAAACGGGAAAGGAAAGGATCCAAATTTTGAAAATAGTTTAAAAGGACCGTTTTATGATTACGAGTGGTTGAAATTTGAAAAGGGGGGAATGGGCGACATTTTGAGTACTTTGGCTGTTATAGGTACCCGTGAGGGTGGAATGGAAGGTGGATAATTCCGTTTCTTTTGTCTTATCTCATGTTTCCTTCTTCAAACTTTAAAATCCTGTAATTCTAATCTTTACGTATCTATTTTTAACCGTTGGATTAATCTCAAGATTTAATCTATATACATGAACATGTAGGTAATAGTGTAAATGTTTTTTACACCGGATAATTAATCTCTATGTCAAATTAATAAAAAAAATTATTTTTATAATAATTATGTTAAAAATTACAACTATGATGTATTGACTATGTACATTTTTTTTATATATATTTTGATGTATAATAATTAAACTTTTAATCTAAATATATATATAGATTAAAAATAAAGTAAATTAATTATTGATTTATGATTTCGTAACTGCTCTTAAATATATTTTTGACTCTTTTAATATATTAGAATAATATTCAGTTCTGTTAAACATTTTTAGTTATTTTTTGGTATTTGTAATCTCACAACAATAA
>JBBPBR010000007.1:10492764-10504594 GCA_037974775.1 Cicer pinnatifidum | reverse complement strand
AGAGACATACAATTAATTAAATTTGACAGAACTGAACGTGATTATATGGGTACATATTTTATAATTAATTATGGCCACCTATATTTATATGAAAAATGAAAGCTTCAAAATGATTAGGAGAATACAGGTCTAATGAAAATTAATCGATCCTTAGTCTCACAAAAAATTGATTGCACAAAATGAAAAACTGTTAATTGAAAAAGCTAATGAATTTTATAATTTCAAACAGAATGGAAAAATTATTGAAAAAACATTAATTAATGTGAAGACAAATCTCTAGTGTGGGAGAGTTGGAGCAACTCTAAATCAAAACTTAATTTGATTTGCAATTCTCTCAAATTTAATGAAATTGGGATTGAATGAAGAATATAGATCCTCTCGGTTTAAATTTTCTTCCATCATTCTCAATACTCTCTTTTCTCTTGATTTTATTTTTTAATATTATCGGTTTAGATTAAAAGGTTTATATTATATAGATCATCATGTAAAATTTTATATAAATATAAAATTATTTGATATATTATTGAAATACATCAAAATTAATGTTTTATATATTTATTAAACATCATTAATCTTCATAAATCTCAATAACATATAAAATAATTTTAGATGTAATATAAACTTTTAACTCAATTAATTTTTTTAAAAAAAAACTAAAACTAAAAGAAAAAATGTGAATAAACAAAGATGGAGAGAAATTTAGATTGAGATAATTAAAATTCTTGAATGAAATAAACAAAATATCATTTATATATACAACTATTAAAAAGATTATGCTGAGTTTGCTTTCCAGTTAGTTATGAAAACACTCAAATTTTCATATGTTTTACTCTATAAGAGCAAACGATGAAATTCATTTGATTTATACACGAATCACATGGTTCATGGCTGGATATCATCAAGTAAATATTTCCTTATATAAAAACGTGCTTAATTTTTCATGTGTAAACAAAGTTTTAGCAAAAATCTTACATTTGTTCAATATTCGTGATTGATTTACGTTAGATTTGGTGAAATGGTGTACAAACCCACATTTTCCCAAGTAAGTAGTTCTTAATAATGTTTAGTGTTACAACATGATTGAATTTTATATATTTTGAATGACTCACTCTAACCTAGTAATACATGTTATGTTTTAAATTTGAAGCTTCCTTTTTAATTATTTCAATAAAATCTCATCAAATTATGTTTTATAATTATGTTAAAATAATTTTCTGGTTGGAGTTTTGATGTATTGGGCCATATATATCAATCAAATTCAAGGGAGTTTTGTGATTTGTGAGTGATTTATTACCTTTTACTGCCAGGTTTAATTATGAAACAAACAAAATGATTTTCCATTTTAAGAATGTGAATATAAAATTTTGAATGATTTATTTAAAAGTAATATTAGTATGTTATTATTTTTATTTATTTTCGAAAATTACTAAAATTTAGTCATTAAAAATAATTATTTTAATATTTCTCTAAAATAAATATTATTATTAATATGTAATTATTACCTTATCCATGTGTAATGTTTAAAAATTAAAAATTCAATTGACTAATAGCATGACACATAGGATTTTGCAGATAAAATTTTCTATTAGAATAACGCATGTTTAAGAAAGTGACACCTAAAAAGATAACTTTTAAATGAGATTACTATAAATATATTATTATTAATGATTAACCGTAATATGAAATTTCAAATTCAAAAATCTTCAATAAAAAAATAAGTTAATTGAGTAAAAAAAAAAGAAGATAAATACCAAAATTCCATGAAAATTTAAATTATTACGATTTATGTTGACCACTTAATGGCCCGACAATAAATGAATAGGAGGAAATGGTGAGTATTTGGAGATTGAATTAGTTATTACTAAAACAAATCCGTTTGTTCTAATGTGAGCTAATTTCCTGAAATGTACAACCGTCAACCATTACCAATTAATGGTGTTTGAATTATTGGTTTGAAAACATTTTTTAATAGAAAACCAAGTTGTGAAATGTGTGGAATCTATACAATTATAATATTGTAAAGATGATTTTTTGGCAAGGGTGACATTTGTCATTCAATGAAAGTTGTTTTTAAAATTAAACTTTTTATTAGTAGTATACTAGTAGTTAATCTATAATTATTTCTTTAATTATTTTTATTTATTTAATTAAATTTTAATTATTTGTTCACGTGTTTAATGTAAGTGGTAATCTATATATATATATATTTCTTTTTTTTATTTTTTTATTTTTTTTTTCATTTTCAACAAATTCATCTGTGAAGACCACTAATCTCCCTCTCTTTCTTCGTGTCATTTCCAACATAAAGATCGGTTTTAAACCCATTATTCAAATAGTGCATTAGTTCTCCTTTATCTTCATTCAACTTAATTTTCAAACATCATACAGCCACAAAGTTGCCTTTAACCTTCATTTTCCTAAGCTCTCCATAACACCATTCCTTTTATAGTGTAATCCTTTTAAGATGAATATTGGGATTTGTTTGGGTTCATTAAGCAATTCTCATTCTTTCTAATGCTTGTGGTTTTTTGCATCAACAATTTATGTTTTAGGGCATAAAGGTTAAGTCATTTTTCTTTTTGCTATAGATTTAATTGTTATTTCAAAACGGATTTATCCTCTCTTTGTAAAATTTCAGTTTTTTTTGCCTATAAATTGCTTATTTGCTTATTATTTTCAGGGATATTTTTTGTTTTTCTTAACATATTTTTTTCTTTGGTTCTCTTTTCTCACATTTTTTGTTTGATTATGATGTTATTTTTTTACAAGTGTTTTGGTTACAATGACAAAGAGTGGCACATCCAGACATGTATTTCTTTTAAAATTGTTACATTATGGTTTATTTCGGATTTGCTTATTTACATGAAATAGAAAAATTATTTTATATCTTATCTCTATCCTATTCATGATATATCATTGTTGCAATTTTTGGGGTTCATTTCACTTTCAAGGCCCAAAACACACCAATTTTGTATTTTTATGGTTTTAGATTTTTTTAGAAGAAAATAAAGATATCTTAACAATGATATATGGAAGATAGAGGCAACTTGGACAATTGATGTATTACTATCATATTTCATGAAATATGAAATATCATCTCAACAAATGGACATGGCTACCATATATTTGCTATGGAATCTTAGCTTAATTGTTGAATTTGTATATTTATTTATTTGACCCATGTTGGCTGACCATATGAAATAAAACTCTATTTGCTTTGAGTATGGTGTTACATCTATGTGATGGATGCATTGTCTTTATCATTTTAAATGCAAATGAATTTTTTCTAAGACTATTTTATGTATCATATTAAAGTTAACTATCTAATCTTTAAATAATTCTATACAAGAAATTGATAATATACACAATAAGATAAAATAAGAATGTTAATATATATACGATCGTAAATGTGTTGCGTGGAGTCATATTAATATCTAAATAAAAAAAAGTTGAATTTGTTATATTACTATAAGATCTAACTTTTAGATTAGATTATTACATAGAAGATCTTTTACAAAATTTTATAAATATTTGTTGTCGGTCTTCAAATATATATATATAGTACGTGTGTCTACGGATTAAGCCGGCCACTAGCTAGTTATATTAATTATAGTAATTCTATGAGTGAGTGACATGTGAGATTTCGTTTTTTGGGAAAGTGACACGCAGAAAATAAGTTGTTTAGAATAAATTATATAATTACTGATATTGATATATATTATTGATTATTGTTATATAAAAATGTATATAAATATACACAATCAAACAAGTGATAAAAGAAAATCGCATCCTCCAATATATATTATGTTTTATCATCATAATTATCCCAGTTAATAAATTTAATTCGTAAGGTAAAGGAGAAAACAATTGTCGTCATTTCAAACAAGGTTTAATAGTATTTTTTTATCTCTTATTTTAGGTGAACGCGAAAACAGTCCCTTCATTTTGTTTGTCTCCAGTTTTGGTTCCCAAATAAAATTTGAGTTTAAATTACTATGAGTTGTTATTTTTGTTAATGACGTGTCAAATAAATGACGACATTTATATGAATTAAAGTCATTATTATATTATTTTAAATTAAAAATATAATTTATATTTTTTTAAAAAAATATTATTATATTGTTCCAAATTTAAAAAAAAAATTGCCAAAATTAAGTTAAAAAAGCAGCACAAAATCCTGAACCCTAAACATAAGTAGAAGCAGAAGCAGCGTGAACGCTAAAATGAAAATCAAAATCAGCCACAATTCAAAAATAAAAAATCAGCTCCAATTCAACAGAAGCCGTTCGTGAACAAAATCCTGAACCCTAAACATAAGTAGAAGCACAAGCAGCGTGAACGCTAAAATGAAAATCAAAATCAGCCACAATTTAAAAATAAAAAATCAGCTCCAATTCAACAGAAGCCGGTCGTGAACCCTAATTCAACAGAAGCCGTTCGTGAACCCTAAAATCTTCTTCTTCTTCTTCTTCTTCTTCTTCTTCTTCTTCTTCTTCTTCTTCTTCTTCTTCTTCTTCTTCTTCTTCTTCTTCTTCTTCTTCTTCTTCTTCTTCTTCTTCTTCTTCTTCTTCTTCTTCTTCTTCTTCTTCTTCTTCTTCTTCTTCTTCTTCTTCTTCTTCTTCTTCTTCTTCTTCTTCTTCTTCTTCTTCTTCTTCTTCTTCTTCTTCTTCTTCTTCTTCTTCTTCTTCTTCTTCTTCTTCTTCTTCTTCTTCTTCTTCATCCTTTATTCTTCCGTTTTTTTCTTGTTCTTCATCTGTTTCGTTTCTTCTTCCTTTGTTCCTTGTATTTTTGGAACACCGATGAAAAGGATGAAGAACCCAAATGAAGAAGAAAAATGAAGATGAAGAAGATGATAAAGAAGAAGAGGGTTGATTTTTATGGGTTGCTTATTTTTTATTTTTGAATTGGGGTTAATTTTGATTTTAGGGTTCACAGAGTGATTCTGTTTAGGGTTCACGAACTACTTCGATTTTGATGCTTTGCTGATTTTTATTTTTAATCTTGACTAATTTTTAAAATTTTGGAACAATATAATAATAGTTTTTAAATATATAAATTGTATTTTTTAATTTGGAATAATATAATAATAACTTTTAACCTACATAAACGTCACCATTTATTTGACACGTAATTAAACAATGACAACTCATCATGATTTGGACTCAAATTCTATTTAGGAACCATGATTTGGACTCAAATTCTATTTAGGAACCAAAACTGAGGACATACAAAATGGAAGAACTACTTTCGCGATTCACCTAAAATAGAAGAACTAAAAGTGCCATTAAGCCTTAAAACAAAGTACAATGGTAATTAGCAAGAGAAGTAGTTCAATAATAGGTCTCGATCGAAGTAAACAATTAGGATACATATCTCGTGTAACTTTATGAGTTGGCCAGTAGTGCTACGCAATAATGCTACTACGTTTACGTGCAAAATAAATAATATAATGTGCTTCACAACAACTGTAAAACATAAAATCGTTACGATTCATTTGTATTCAAGTTGGGGGATTTCATGGGTATGAATAAACTCATTAATTCGATCATCAAGAGTAATTCAATTTGCATTTTTATTCAATTCGTTTAAATTTGGATTTTATCCGAACCAATTCATTGAATTTCAATTAAATTTAATTTGGATAACCGATTTAATATTTTAAATACATGAATTCGCGAATTCAATTCATTGACGTAACATATATAATCGTATTTGTGTTTTTTTATTATCGATGTATAGTTAAAATTTAGTTATTGAACTATGTTTAAAAATTTGTTGTTAATTTAATTAATTTTCAGTATCTTGTTGTGTTTGTGCATTTATTTTAAGTTTAAATGATATATTGCGATATATATTAAATGTTAAAGTATTTAAATATAATTATATTTTTTAAAATTAATGTTTTTTAATTACCTGCGAATCCAATCTAACTCACACATAATCAGGTTGGTTTAATTTGGATTTGATAAAAAAATTATGAGGTGCGAGTTCAACATAACTCAAATAAAATTAATCGATTTGGATATCGAATTTGGTCAAAAACAACCTAACTCAATCTATGTGCATCCCTAATCCAAGCTATAATTAAATCTTCCAGCTATCCTATACTCACACATCAATTCACTCTACGATTTTAGACATTTTGTCTAATAAATTAAACTAGTTAATGTGTTCATTTATTAGTCCACAATATTAAAAAGAAAATGTTTTTAATAAAAAAAGAAAAAAAAAGAGGAATAGGAACCAATTTTCCATTCTTCTTTCAAAATTCAAAGTAAAAAATTTAAGGGTTAGTTTAATACATATGATATGATAGAAAAATAATATGATATAATGTTCAATAAGAATAAGATTAATATAACGATAGAATAAATATTATTAAATATTGTATTTGATACACACATAAAAATTAATCGAATAATAATATTTTATTTTGTCATGTATTTAATATATATCTCTTCATGAAATGATATAATATATACTATATTTAAATAATAAAATTATTATTGTAAGTAATTATATATTAATTTTTTTACATACTAACTTATTATATTTTTAAATATTATACATTAATAAAAAATACTAAAAAATTAAATAAGTATTATATATTAATTTAAATTTTAAAAAAAATTGAATGACCAAATAATGTTATTTTATTTATTATATAATCTAGATAAAGATATAATTCATTATACGAAAGAACATGGATGATGATATTTATTTAAAGTAGTTCGAAAGCAAAAAAATTATTGCTAAATTACAATTACAAATGTACTACGTATCATAAAAACATCTATTTTTAGTCCCCACAAACCATGAAAATATCAATTTAGCCTGTCATAAAACACAAAAGGTTCATTTCGGGTCCTTAAATAGTAATTTGATTATTTTCACTGAGAACAAAATAAGTGGAGAGGAGCTGAGAAAAAAAGAAAGTGGAGAGGAGCAGCAATAAAATATACTAAAAATCTCTAATTTTTTTATTAAATATACGTAGACATTTGAATGATAGGTAAAATTCTATATTAATGTGTCACGATTCAAAAAAAATAATAAAATGATTGGATGAAAAAATCAACAAAAATACTAACATATTCTAATTTATTTTTTGTAAATGATTAAAATAATTTTTTATAGAAAATTAGATTTATATCTCTCAAGCTCTCTTTAAATAACACCTACTTCTAAGTTTGAAAAAACACCCACAGCTCATATATTCAATAAAAAACTGCATCAAACTTTTTTCTTTGTGATACTTACATATACTATTTACAATTTTAAAATATATGATTGTGTTTTTAATGCCACAATCAAAACCAAATTGTTTATTTTAATAAATATTTGAAAACGACATATAGAATAAAAGTGTGACAAAAAAAAATATTTTTTGAAATTTTGTAGCAAGTACACGGGAGGTAACTAAATTTTAAAGGTGATGGTGTAGATCTCAAGGGAGAGGTAAATGCATCATTTGTATTTTTTGTTAAGGATGAAAATAAATCTTCACGGACAAAAATAATAAAGTATAAGGCCCAACAGCTATGACCCAATAGATTCGAGGAGACGTTGGACATTTAATAAAGATTAAAGGGTAAAATGGATATAAAAATCAAAGACCTTCTCTAAATCGCCACTCTTTTTTGACACCATACACTTTCACGCATAGTATTCGGAAGAAAGGATCGAAGGCGGAGCTAGTGGAGTTTAGGGGAAAGAAGAATTTAGGGTTTCATTTCTACACTTTTCGACTTTTTTATTCATTCAGGTGAGTTCTCTCCTTATGTAAGAATGCTTGTGTCTTTTCGATCTAGGGATTTCATTTAAAATCGAGGCTTTGCGAAAATTACCGATGTTACTTGAATATGTTCTTATGTTGTGGTTTTATCGCTACTATAGTGATAGATAGATTGATTTAAATTATCGTTTTTGTGGTTTAATTGATTGTGTCTATTGATTGTAACATTATTAAACACCATGCCGTTGTTGATTTCGAATTTTGGTTGTTATCTAAGTTTATATATGGATTGGAGTGACTTAGAACATGTTAATTGAAAGCTTCAAATTTTCTGAATTTTTCCTTGAAGAAAGAGCTTCTGTTCGAATTTGGTGGGAATGTTTGAGATTTGATTTTTACGATGAAACATTCGGAGATTGTTTATGTAATGTGTCTTAAGATCTTGTATATTGAATTTCGTGATATGATATTGGACATGAATTTTTTTGGGTAGAATATGAATCCTGGCGTGATTTCTGTGTTCATTTTCTATAGTTATTAACCTAATAAAAGTATGAGAAAAAGGATATACACTGTGGCATCTAATAGCAATCATGTATTCTGCCAAATAGACAATTCTCACTGGTTGTCAGTGGAAAACTTCTTTTTTACAATGTCTGTGCATGTCCATTGCACTCTAAAAACATATAAATGAACATCTGTATGTTAAAGACCCACATATTACATTTGAGGCGAAATGGAGTTGGTTTGATTTTGTGCATGCTTGCAAAAATTACTGGTGCCTATACTTGTTCATGCTGCTTTTGGTAGATGTTCATGGTAGAATTATTTGTCAGCCTCTGACGTGCCCAAAAATTACATTAAAAGTTGAGTTTCAGTTACAGGAATATCTAGTTAGTTGCATTTTAATTGAAAGGTATGTGTATGGTTGATTCCTTCTTGTTTTGATATCAGACGGCGTGAATGGATTTAATGATGTTCTCTTTGTATAGTTCAATTCCATACTATATAAAGTTTATTCTATGTGAACAGTTTATTCTATGTGAAAAAGATAGTTTTAGTTGTAGGAATATCGAATTTATGTTATAAATTATGGAATGATATGCTCATACCCTCTTCATTATAAAGGGGTATGATGAACTTGAAAGTCTAAAGCTTCTTTCATGTCTTTACATTCTGTGAAATGATTCTTGAAAGTCTTAAGCTCTTACCAATTTTTTTTATTGTTTTGGGTAAGTGACTAGACAAGACAGCAGAATTCGATGAAATTATGACTTGGATGCCTAGGCTTCCGAATGTTCAGGCTTGGATCTAAAGAACTAGCGTTTATTAGACAATTCCTGTCACTTGATTACATGATTCTCCCTAAAAATCCCCTTGGTTTAGGCTTGCACATTCCACATAATTATGCAGAACTGGTGTTTTCATTCATTGGCTTTATAGGTTTGGCAACCAGAGGAAAATGGTGAAGACACACACTCCTTCAGTTGCTGAAGTTCTGTGGTTTAGATACAATAATGCTAGATTATTTGAGATGCTAGAATCAGTACCAACCATCCTATATTAAACTATTAGTTAAAACCTTAAGAGAACTATCCTAACACACGTGCAATCAAAATAGGACTATGGAAAAACTGATCTGAAAGGTGATAAGTGTGGACTTGCACAATAAGTGCAAGTTAACCTCAAATATAAATTGAAATTGAAACTTGGAGGGGGGTGCAAAATCAAATTTGAAATCTGATATAGATAAGACTTAAAACCAATGGTAACCCTTAATATAAGCAAACATTAATGTACATGTACCATGCAAGAGCTGGCTTAAATCTGATCCCTATAGTTCAAGTGTGATGATGAAGATCTAAGCTGAAGCTCCATCTAAAGCCTAATGTGATTCCTAGGTAGAAAGCTTAAATCTGATAATCTATTGACTACATAAATGGGAGATTTTGAACTCTCAATAGTTAAGTATCCGCATAATGGAGCTTAAAATTTCTTCCGTCATGTAATTTATAGATTAATACGTGGTCTTGCACTTTGTCATTTTTATCAGTTTTTTGAGATGGAGATACAAGGGAATATATGTTTTGTTCCACTTCATTTCATGCAATATTTTCTTCTTTCCTTTCCCTCCTTTTAAATGGTTGGGAAAAACATTTATGAGATAATTGTTGGCCACATGCAGGATGTCAGAAGCACCATTCACACCACGAGAGAAGCTTTTTGAGAAGCAAAAATATTACCAGAATATGCATAAGTATACACACTTGAAAGGGCCCTATGATAAGATCACATCTGTTGCAATACCACTTGCTTTTACAGCAGCGTCACTCTTTATGATTGTAAGTTCAATTGTGATATGAATTGTTTTTCTTTATATGCTGCTGACTTGCTGTTGACTTTGCCAGCTTGAAGTTAACAGTCTGTCTCTGCTTATTTATGGCCATATCTTATAAACACACTACTTTATGCATTTTGTCCAGGGACGGGGGATCTATAACATGTCTCATGGAATAGGAAAGAAGGAATGACTTGACAATTTCTGATGGAGGAGGTGGTGGTTGTTTTGTAACACAGACCTAACAGAACCTCCTCATTATGGACTCTGATTTCTTCGCATTCATTCTTTTCTCTTAATAAAATTGAACAATTGCAGAGTTTGACCACCATTGTGGGTTTATAACTCGAGTGAAAATGGTTCTTTCTTTGTTTTATATAATCAATGGATTACTAAAACTTCGGATTTTCTATTGGGGTCTTGTTCTTGTTTATGGTCAACTGTGCATTCTAGTTTATGCTTCTTGGTTTGCATGTGCTAGACTTTACAAGCTTACAATTTCTTATTCTTATACATTATTAGACATTTCAATTTTCCCTTTAGTGGTGGTTTACACCAACTAAGACTCAGATTTTCTGTAATTGATAGTTCAATCCAAATTTAGCAAATAAAAAGGCTTGCATTTTTCTTAAATTTCAAGATAATCCCCCAAGTCTGGAAAAATAACCTGGAGCCTCTCCCCACCCGTCCCCAAATCTGAGCAAGAGGGTCTGATGTGGATAAAGAGAATTGCATATATGCAAATACAAATTTGTGATACGTAGAAAGGGTTAATAGGGTTGCAAATACTGGCAATCTCACCAATTATCCTCGGTTGTAGAACTATAGTAACACTAGAATCCCACAACGTTACCAACCAGAAAAACAGAGCAATACATGGGTGAATAAATTATTTCTTAGAATCAATATTAATACATGAGCTTAAATTTTTTTTAGATTTTTTTGACGGAATGGTAAATATAATTAGAAGTTTCGAATTTATAATATTATTATATCTAATATAACAATTTGGTAGTTGTCGGTTGAACCGAAGAAACATTGAATCTAACAACAAAGGATTAATTGATAAGTAAATCAAATACATACATAAATAAATAAAAGCAACCTTCAATGGTCAAAATATCAAAACCATACATAATAGGTAGATTTAGCCGCAACTGCAACGTCACAACACCCATTTATAATGCCGCAAGAAAAATAATTCCCGGGAATAAATTTCCTAAAACAAATAATTATGACAATCTTATTCCTAAAAAAGGGTTTGGTACATAATTGAATATTCTTAGGTGTAATTTTGTTTTTTAAAAAAATGTATCTTAAAGTGGCATATGGACTTGGATTTTCACCCGAAGGTTATTGGGCTGAGAAGTTGAGGGTTGGTTTGATGAGCCAGTCACGAGTTAGCAACAGAACCAACGACTGAATACTACTTAATAGTAAACAAAATAAAAAGTAAATAAAATTATATTAATACAATAAAATAAAATATATTTAATAAAAAATAATAAAGTTTATGAGATTGATCAGTATACCAAAACAAATATTAATATTATATTATTTTAACAACTCTTTTTTTTTTTGGTATTTTCTAGACAATATAGCAATTTTTTTCCACTTCTTTACAACTTATTCCAATTTTATCACAATTAAAAATTATATAAAAAATAGTTGATAAAAAAAGAGAAAAAATAGAAGAAAATTGTTAATAGAATTGTTAAAATAATATTTATTTTATCACATCTATTCAACGGTATAAA
>JBBPBR010000007.1:10439509-10450611 GCA_037974775.1 Cicer pinnatifidum | reverse complement strand
TGTATAAACAATTAAAAATAAAAACGGCAATGCGTGCCTTCGTCAATTATGTGTATTCTGACATATATATTTTACAATGCACGACAATTAATTATTTTTTTAAGAATGAAAGAATGAATGTATTATGTAGAAATAATAATATGACTGTAACAGTTACGTTTTACATGCTAAAATAACTTATGAGAATAAGTTCTAGACTGTTAAAGAAAATTCTGTTTATCAAACACTTCTTATTAAATATAACAAATTTATAAACTAATTTAATAAATAATAAATTAGTTTATTGACCATACTAAATCGTGCATTAGTGTTCGTGGAGTAGACCTCTAAACTCTTAAAAACAAAAAACATACATAGCAACTTACAAATTCCACAAAAAAATCATAGTTTATTTGAAAATTTAAATGGCGGTAATATTTATTTATACAAAAGTTTTGCTTACATACAAGAACAAATAAAAATTTCGGGCAGAATATTAGGAAGTGGCAAAGTGATTAATTTTACATATATTAGATATTTATATAGGAGATATAAGGAATAGTTAAAGTGAGAAAGTATTTTTATTTTTCTTTTGACAGAAGAGTGAAAGAGGTGATAACACTGAGAATACTGATATACTAATATTGATTATTAAAAGAAAATATTTATATAACTAAAAACTAATTTATAGCAGTAGATGGACTAAAATCATCCAAGGAAATGCAGAGTCCATTGGCACATTCTCTTTCTGGGTGATTGAAGAAACGGTTGGCTTTGAGCAGAGGAAGAAATTCCTCGATTCCAAATCCACTAACTTCTCGTTTCGCTTCAAACCTGTACCAACAAAAAACAAATGTTATCATTAACGAATTGATTTGAAGTGACGAGTGGTTACAAATAAAGAAAGGTAGTTTACTTTGGAAAGTGAATTTGGAGTAGTGAAGGTCGTAACACCTTGGATCAGTGTTCATCAAAATTGGCCTTCTCTTTTGCTTCTCGTAAAACACCAACGTTGCCTCTATCAAATCGCCAACGGTGTCCTCAGGCAACATCAGCATCTGTATTGCGCCCAAGCTATTCTCGATTGTCACCTTCATTAGCAGTTTCGATAGCCGAAAAAGTGAGTCATTGGTTTGCATCTTCGGCGTAGTTGACACATATCGCCGATCAACAATGTCGGAATGTTTCTCTGTCAATGTGTTCTGATTGAGCTTACGGTTAGAACTGATTGGGGTCTTGCCGGAGAATTTTCTCCGATGTCCCGGTGACGGAGAAGTCATGGTTATAAGCATAAGTATTTTTGCTTTTCTTTGTTTAACTTGTTTTGTTTTGCAGGTATTGCGGTTAAGGCTTCGAATTATTTTGTTGTAGCTTGATCGAGAAGCGAAAGTTATAGAACAAAAGATTGAAGTTTTGTTGGTTATGGTTGGGAAGCTTCTCGGAAAGTAGCGGGGTTTTAGCTTTTTTTGGAGCAATTGTATAGGAAAGCAATGAAGTTTTAACGTCTTTTCTCGGAAATAATATATAGAGATCTAAAATACATAATGAGACACTTCAATATTAGAATATAATATAAATACTCTAAATTTGGAAGAAAAAAAAATATTATTAAATAATAATTAGAGAATAACACTCGTACTTGTAAAATTAAGATATAAGTTAGTTAATAGTTTACAAAGTACTTGATAGTTGAAAAATTAATTGATAGTCGAAAATTAACTTATAAGTGATAACTAATTATTTATAATTGAAAAATTAATTAATTTTAATTTTTAACAATATAAAATGACATAGAAATGCATAAATATTTAATTTAAAATAACAAAAAATATGACACTTTTATTCAATCTCTCATTGATATTGTTTTACTTATTTTTTTTTTCAATCAACTGTTTTACTCTACTTTTTTTTGTGTGTGGTGGAAATAAAAAAAACCGCAACTTTTTAATAAAATTTACAATACAAACATAAATTTTGGTTCTGATTTAATAAGTTATTTCATTTACTTTTTACTAAATATTTTTTTTTTAATCCATCAAAACTTATAAGATAGTTTAATAATCTATAATCTAACTTATTGGTGTTACCAAAGAATGCATAAGTAAATTTTTCCATAGCATAACATATTATGATATATCTAAATTTATGAAATTTCGGTTTTTAAAAATTTCTTATTTTTATATATAGTAAAAGAAGTAAAATAGTATTTTTTTTTTTAAGTGTATTGAAGGGGTGAGAGGTATATCTGAGAGGGTGATAAGTAGAAAACTCAACATTTCTCAAGAGGGTGAAGCACTTGGTCCTTGGTTCGTAGCATTTTTGGGTGACTGAGATGGGAATGGATCTATAGTTGAAATAAACTCTAAGATGGTGGTTTAACATAGTAAACAACAACATTTGTCTCTAAAAGTGTAACTTGTTGCGATAATGGTCCCTTAAGTAAAGGAAAATATTTTAAACACCATAATTTTGATGTTTGTAATTAGTAAAATTCATCTCTAACGATAACTTTGAGTTAAGTCATGTTAGTTTTTGTTAATATATCCAACTCAAGACACGTAGGATGGACACGTGACACATATTGAATCATAAAATATGCAAATGCTTTGGATCCTCAAACTCATGCATGAATCGCGAGTTCACCGGTTTGTAATCGTTCTTCTTTGTTCTTTCGTTTCAAATCAAAACAATTTCTCTACATCTTTTCTATTTGATTTTATATTATCTGGATATGTCTTTGATTTTGTTTTCCCTTATCAATTTGTCAATGGAATTCATATAAAGATTTAATGTTTAAATTCTTTTAATATATATGATTAGGTATGGTGTAACATAAAAGAGTGTTGCTTTCTAACTGGGCAAGTATTTTTTTTACAAGAGGATAAATTGGATTGTTAATTTTTTGTTATTTAATTAATTTGTTGACATGATTTTGTAAAGTGTTGTTCTATGTATAATCATAGGAAACAAGAAATGATTTTTGTGTTAGTAGTCTAAACCGCCGATCGAAAGCTCAAGTATTTAGATCAGTTAGTCCATGAGTTGAGGTATTTTTGAACTCAAATTAAGTATTTTAGATATTTCATATTTTCAATATTTGGCTTGCTTGCATCATTATTGCTCCCTTGATTATTTTTTTAGTTGTGTTTTTCCTTCTATAAACGATTTTTTATTACTTCTGTTGGTGTTGTTTGATTGAGTTATTGTGTAAGTTAGTGATTTGCAAGAGAAGTCGCATGCTTAAAAAAAAGGAACTTAAGGGTGAATCACACATAGACCATGCAACTTTTAGGACAAATAAATTTTAAACTTATTAGAAAGAAATAAATTATAAATGTGTTGTTTCTTAGTGTACTTTTTATTATAGACAAAAGGCATAAATATGTTTCATAAATATAGTTTTTTGTTTTGTTTTAGAATTTCTTGGTTTATTAGAAGTTTTTGTTAGACATAATAAATTGTTAGTATATTTGAAGTTATTAAAATAAGAGCTATGTATCTCCTTTCGGTTGCTTCTTTTTTTATATAATTTTTTTTAATTGAAATTAGAAGATAAAAATATGCAAAGAGAATCAATTTATAATAGAAGTTTGTACTTTCACAAGTCGCATGTTATTTATTTGTATGATTGCCTGCATATTGCTTTACTAACATGAGGTCAAAAATTTAATGATGAGTTTAAGACTTCATTCTGTTTCCTTTTTACTTTACTTTCTAAAGTCATTTACCACTGATTAAGTCATTTAGCATTGATTTGACGGAGCAATATTATCTAAGGTATATTGTCTATGAAGTTTGAAAATTTGAAAAGCATATCCAAGAACAATGCCATGTGCTATTGATACAATTTATCAGAGTTCTGTTAAAGTGGTCATGTGTACAATGCCTCAAAAGGAACATGTTGTAGTTTTTTCTTTGTGTGAATAGAACTTATAAACATTAAAATTACAAGGCAATCTATTATTGTGGTGTGTGCTCCCTTTTCATTTCTACAGATTTTATACCCGATGGGTTTCTTTATGAGATTAAATACAAGACATAATAATATTACATGTTAATATGTTTTGAACGTAGAGTTTTCTTTATGTTATCAGACGGAATTGAATGACACTCCTTTTAGTCATTCAAATTTTTTTCTTAACACACACAAATATGATAAAGATAAAACTTGAAAATCGTACTATATACATGTAGGAGCTTTCAACTTTAAATTATATATTATTTATTATTATTTTTAGTTGGTTTTATTTTATTTTAGTGTGTTTTAAAATATTAATTAGACTTACATTATATATTGAAAAAGAGAAGTATATGGTCTTAGAATATATTAGAATATACACTATCATTAGGGAGACCATATTATCGTGGTTCATATTCTTCATCAACTGAGTGGATACAAATGCATGAATTGGAAGAAATGAGAAATGAAATAGAGCAGCAAAGACATGAATTTGAAGAAATAAAAAGTAAAAGAGATCAACTTTGAGATTGAATTGGTTAATACAAATAGAGCAGTTGAGTGTATCATCCACTTGATAAAATAATTGATGAATAGATTGAACTTTAAGCGCATGTCGTATGCTATACAAAGTTCATGAAGATGAGATTGGTATCTTGATGCTGATGTTTTTGATTATGAGATTGGTGATAATGATGTTGATGAAGAGTTAGATGGATAGTGATAAGTTAATCTAAAGAAAAATATGTTGCATTTTGTTAGCACTGATATATTATGTTTATACTAAAATTTTATTTGTATTTCTCTTAGTACTTAAAAATTACTACTTAAATATATGATGTTCTTTTGTCATGTCCATTGTTATATTAAATGAACTTAAATGATTTTGATCTATAAAAAAAATTTAGATATTGAAATCAGATTTAAAAAAGTGTTTTCATTGTTCTTTTACACATTAGTGTAATAAATTTATTAAAAATATGTAAAGTTTAGAAGTGAAATTAGTTATCAAATATTTAATAAAAATAACATATTCCATCACGAAATTCTTTTATAAATTAGTCACTAATGATATAGAAAATCAATTCAAAATGGTTGTTAAATGACTTCCATATGTGGTCGTTAAAACCGTCGCTAAGTATCAGTGGACGATTCGGTCACCAACAACTAGGGACTAGTGGTTTTATCAACTGGAATAAAATAGTCTTAGATTTGGTCGCTAAAAGGAATAATGACTGATTCTTATACAACAACGACTAAAAAATATGTCACTAAAGGCAAAACTTCTAGTAGTGTTTGTTGCTCTAAACATCATTGTCTTTTTCCCACACAAACATTCAGATGGGCGAAATCAACATTCGCAGATTCGTCTTGCCTGCATAAATGAAGCACCACCTCTTATTATGTTCAAACGGATTCCAATTTCAGATGATGGAGATTTGAGAATAGGAAGAAAGATATATGGTTCATCGTTTGATGGAGAATACATGATATTCCTTTTTATTATGTATTTTTTTCATTTCAGTCCCCACCATTCAAATGATAATACATTGCCACATCACACGCTGACATGACATAATAAAGTCCTATTAAGTTCTATGTCACAAAAACTAACCAAAGTTAATCCAAAGTTAAGTTCATGATAAATTTGCCTAACATACTTCAAAATCAAGATGTTTAAAATGTTTTCCCTTAATTAAGAGACTACTACGAGAATGAGCAACAATTTTAGAGATAAAAATGTTTGTTTATTGGATTTTAAAATTTGGAGATATCATTAAGAATTATATGACATTTGTTTTCTTTAGTTGGCAAATGCTACGTGTATTCACACTTAACCAAGGGGACTACTTCAAGCCCTTATCATTAATTTTTTTTTGTCTAATCATTCATTATATTTAGATGATTTGATTTCTTTAAAGTGAAAAATTGATAAAATGAAAAATTATTGATGATAATACAATCACTCGTGATTAATTATATATGTGCGACTAATATTTAATATTAATTTAATCATCAAAATTCACTTTATTCTTTAAAATAAATTATAATTTTAAATAAATCAAAATCCAGATTTAAAATATTCTTATTGTCTAAAGTCACGATCTTTATTTTTGTCTCCGAAAACAAAATTACAAATTTAAATTTTTGCTTATGTCATCAACTATATATGTTATGTTACAATTAACACCATGATTCTGTCTGTAGTCAAGGTCAAGGATATTATGCATGCATTTAGGGGGTTCTATTAGTTATGCTTATTCATTCTCTTTTCCCTTTTCTGAGGTAACTGGCAAGTAAAATGAATGAATCAAATCAAATCAACTAGAATTATATATTGACCTGGACATGTAATAAAGAAATAACGATAATATTGAATGAATAGAGGGTGTGCCACTTTGGTCAAAAGATAAAAACTTTTGATATGTTTCAATGAGTGATTGTAAAAATAAGGATATTTTATTTGAATATTTGTAATTTTCATACATTAATTTAATATTTTCAAAAACTATTATAATAATGTATTAAATATTTTAAAAAAATATTGTGAAAACACAACCTATAATATAAATCTGTCTTTATTTTCTTTCTTTTGTTGTATCATTTATTTGTTTAATGTATTAAATAGTAAAGTTTTAATTTTTTTCGAAATTAAATAGAAACCATTGTCTACAGAAACTTAAATATAAATCCATTTTGATCACATCGCTTTCTCAATTCATTTCTCTCTCAAAATTTATAGTGAGCGCGTGAATGTACGCTACACATTTCTCAAAAAATTGATTAATTAATATATATAGAGAAAATTAAAAAAAAAGATATAGTATACCGTACATGCAACTAAGCAAATTAAAGATATCCGTCGACATCGTTTAAAGTGAAAGCTAGCAATATGATAAGCATTGTTATGACATTCACATTGCTCTGCATTAGATTACAATGTGACATCTGTACACCACCACACAAATGACATGATATACACTCGATGCATGCTTATGGTTCAACTCCGCATGCAAATTAATCACTTCCAAGTATTTGATGCTACATACAAATAGCACAAATATGCAACAGTTAATTTGGATAATCTTTTTCAACAGTGGTTATTTTAGTCCAAGCATCTAATCATTTACACCTATCACATCATTGTCACCGCATAGAACACTTATACAATTGATGATTAGTGGGCCTCACCATCATAGTATCCCACCCTAATTTGACCCACACCCAACCTCATCATCTTTTTCTTGTACACATGTAAGTATAGGCGTATCAACATCTTCTGTTTCTGTTGCTAGAAATTAAAACTAACGAGCGTGTCTCGTTCAAGTGTCCAATTTGAACGATGATAGACAACATATATATATATATATATATATATATATATATATATATATATATATATATATATATATATATATATATATATATATATATATAATATATTTTTAGTTTAATTTCAGTCTTAATTATCTTATTTTAGTTGAATCATGAAAAATTGTTTTTTTTTTTATTTTTAACATTGATTTCCTACACAGAATTTTTAGTTCAAAATTTAATAAAATGTCATTTTTAAAGTTGCATTATATCAGTTATGATCATAGATTTTAGGTACAATTGTTACACTATTTGATATAATTCAAATAAACGCAATAAAATAAAATCTCATCAAAAATTTTAAACCAAAATTCTTTTTGGGATCAAAATTAGAGAGAAATAAAATAAAATGACTCGCGATTCAGCTAAAATAGGGGAAAAATATAATTAAACTCATATTTTTTATCAATAAATATTAGTTTTATATATTATACTAAATTAGTAGTCATAATATGAACATTATTCTTTTCTCAAACTTCTTCGAACTTGCCAAAACGCTCATTTCACTTGAATTATATGTATTAGGATGGATCATATAACTATTAAGGATTAGTTTATATTCTTTTAGGAATACAATATAAATTAATATATAATTTTAATTAAAATCAAATATTAATTTTGTAATTTTTTTTTGTGATATATTTTATTTTAGAGAAAGTAGATCACATGTATACAATTAATGTACTGGAAGAAGAAATAAATACACAATTACATATTTAATTAAAATGTGCAGTACGGAATTATAGTTGTGGCACTTTGTGGATCTCCTAAGAAATGTGGGGTTGAAAGAATGATAATTATCAGTCCTGATGAAGATGACGTTGCTTTCAATTAGTATTGAAGTTCGCCAAAAGTTAGTAGTAAAGGGGATGGAAATTGATTGTTATAGTAATGATCAATTACTGAAAAGAAGATCCAATGAAGGAAAAGTTATAACACAATAGTGAGATAAATTTGGTATATATGACAAATCGTCGCGGTAAGAAAGTTTTGAGAGAGTTTATTGGAATATCCCCTCTTCATTGAAAAAAGAGAGAACGATTATTAAGAAGAAAAAAAAAAGGAATTTTAAATGTGGGGATTGAAAATTATAAAAAAATAATAATAATAATAATGGAAAAAGATGGAGATAATTCATTCGAGAAGTTTATTTAGCTACCTTTAGGGTCGAATTCAATTAATTCACTCGTATATTGATAATCAGCTAGTAGTTAAGTTTTGCATGCAAAATATGATTGATAAATAATATAACCGTGAATTTCCATAATCACTTTAGTTTCACGATAGAAATAATAATATTATAGTGGATTATTGTGATTTTATTAAAATTATATAAAATAATTTTTATAGAATTATAATGGTTCATCGAGTACATTCCACCGTAAATAAGTCTTGTAATATCTACCGTTTATATTATGATGTGATCGTAAAGATAAGTCTAATCCTCTACAAATTATGTATAATATATTAGTTATAGAAAATCAAAACACTTGATTCGATCAGGAATTTAAATTGTCAAACAATTAAAGTTGTCTTATTCATGTCCGTTAACACATACATATGAGTCTTTCCAATCAAATTCAAACAATTTTAAATTTAAAATTTTAAAATATAATTTTTTTACATCATCCACTCAAAATTGAACGTGCACCAAAATCTTTCAATGCAATAAACGCAGGAAAAACAAATGCACTCATAACCAGAGTGAGAGTATATGTCAAATGAGCAATCAAAGACATGAGTCTATTTATATTTACTTATTTAAATTTAACTATTAGTATAAATACTTATAAAATTATTTGAGAGAAATTATAAAAATAAACAATTTTGCGCTAATTTCATGATATATCTCGAATAATTAATGAAAACAACTTAAAATTTATTTAAAAATAATTTAAATTACTTTTACCTTGCACAAGATAAATGGTATTTGGCAGCAATAAATGCCGCTGAGAAAAATGTACAATTGCTGTTAATGGTACTTTTTCCAACCAAAGAATGTTGTTGCATATCCTTAGAATAAGTGTTGTTGCGATTTTTGTTTTTTTGCAAAGACATCTAAAGCCGTTGTCATAACTAATGTTTTTACGACTACAATTGTTGTTGTCTTACTTAACATGTCACAATGACTAAAGTTGTTAACATAAATATATCTGGACTAAATAAGTTGTTGTAATAGATAATTTTTTTGTCAACACAATATCTTTTACATATTCTTCAACAACAAATGGTTTCCAATAGCTCGTGTAATTTAATAAAAATATAATTCTGTATTTTAAACTTTATTTTTATAATTAGTATCATTGTATTTATAATTTAAATTGTCAAAACTATTTGAAAAAAATTATATTACAATATAAGCCACAATTTTGTTTGATTTAAAGAAATTATAACATAAAACATAAACACAAATTATATAATATCAATAAGATAAAATATCATAAATTATCTCTCCTTAACATAAAAAATAACAAATGCTATTGTTCTAATAAATCAATAAAAAAAATTGATATAATTAACAAATATAATTCTTCTGCATAATTGTGACTTCGGCTAACAATATTTATAAACTAAATTTAAGGTAAATGAATGATACTACAGTTCAAGGTAGGAACAACATTAAATATATTTAAAATATATCAAAAGTTTTTTAATGATACATTTTTGTGTGATTAAAATATGATTTTTATTTATTCAAATTGATAAAAATTATATCAATTGATAATATTACAACTCAAAATTACTAAAATTGAAAAGAATAAAACTTTAAATAAATTCATAGCATATAAATTAATAACATAAAATAACAAAATATCTACAAATGTGATAAAACTTATACAACTAACAAAATTCAAATGCCTAAAATACCTATTTTTTTTAAGTGGTAACGTTGGTGAAGTTAAAATTTTGATTCAATTAATCACTAATAGAATAAGAATTTGTGCTATAAATTATTAAATAAGTTATTTATCCCACCGTTAATAATCTATTGCAAACCTACGTGTATAAGGAAGTGGTGAGAGCGTGAAAGAACAAATGATTTAAAGAGATGGTTGCAAAGTCAATATATATACCAAGTTAATCATAATTAAGCATGCACTCAGATTTCTTTCAATGACTAGCTAGCAATCTGTCCTTTACCACGAAGATCATGTTCAAAAATCATATTGTTTAAGTAAAATAACAAATCAGAACCAATTGTATCGAAAAGTCAAGCTAGCTAGCACTTTGATAGGCACGAAAAAACTTGTTTTCAACTTTCCAAACGATGATCAGCAGCGTTGACTGCCCTATCTAATTAATCTTGATTGATTTTCGATCTTTGATAGCTAGCTAATTGATGAGGAAGAGGCAACTATACAAAAGATGTGCACATCGATTGGATACTTTTATAATTGTTGTGTGATAGTAATTTTATGAATTAAATTAAAAAATATGTTCAAGAATTAAATTAATAGACAAAAGATATATTAAAAAATAAAATTAATTAAGAAAGATATATTAAGAAATATATTCAATAATTTTGATATATTAAAAAATTACAATAATATGTTTGACCTGTACTTTTTTTTTATATGTATCGCATTTGGCTAGTTTTTGTTAATAATGGTGACTAATAGAAATATGAAAGAGAAAAAGAGTATTTTTATTTATAATAGTCTGTTTTTGGAAAATTTAAGAAGGAAAACGTTAAGAAACTCAAATTTATATTTTGATATATAATATTAAAAAAATTGAAAAAAATCATATAAAATTATATACATATTTATCATATATTCTTTCAATTTTT
>JBBPBR010000007.1:10427501-10437785 GCA_037974775.1 Cicer pinnatifidum | reverse complement strand
GATAAACTTTTTCACAAATAATTAACGAAATCACAAAATCTATTTTTCTTGCCTTTCGTTAATTTTATAAAAATAATAATATTTTTTTTCAACTATAGAAGAGTTGTCGTGTCCCTACAAATTTTCCTAGAAAAAAAAAACCCTAAAAGAGACATAAAATGAAGGAAAAGAAAAAGTGGACGGTCTATAAATAGACAAATTGTAAGATGAATCGCTTTTTAAAACTTTAACCAAGATCTACAAATTTCTTACATTAATGATTCTTATTATTTTTGGCGTGAAAAGAATTTTATGCCTGAAATTAAATACAACTACGACCAATCTGTTCATTTATACGATTGAAATGCTAATTTAATTAAAAACGATGAAAGTCTTAACAGCGATATGGTAAAGCATCGGCACTATAAATAAGAGTGATGTGGGTTTGTTTAAAAATTCCCGCAAAATATAACTACTCGTAAACAGACAAATATCCAGCGCAGCATTTACCACTCTCTCTACATCACATCTACTGTCACTCTATTGCCCCCCACCCCCGTCCAAACTTCTTTATCGCCGCCGCCGGCACTTCTCCCTAGGGTTCCGTTCCTTCCCGGCGACGACGATGCTTCCTTATCACTCTCTCCACGAAGCAGAGACCGCTCTAGGTCGCAATCTCACCTTCGCTGAAACCCTATGGTTCAATTACTCAGCCACCAAATCCGATTACATTCTCTTTTGTCATAACATTATCTTCCTCTTCCTCATCTTCTCCCTCGTCCCTCTCCCTCTCGTTTTCCTCGAAATCAAACGTCTTTACCCCTTCGATTCTTACAAGATCCAACCCAAAGTTCGCTTATCACTCAATGAAATGCTTAAATGTTACAAAGATGTTATGCGTATGTTCTTCCTTGTCGTTGGTCCTCTTCAACTCGTTTCATATCCTGCCGTCAAGGTCACTCTCACTCACAGTTAGTTACGACTACCGTTACGGTTACGTTAATTGTGATGATATTTGTTTATTTTTTCAGATGATTGGAATTAGGGCAGGGTTACCGTTACCGTCAGGATGGGAAATCGTGTCGCAATTATTGGTGTACTTTTTGGTGGAGGATTATACGAATTACTGGATCCATAGGTTTCTGCATAATAAATGGGGTTATGAGAAGATTCATCGTGTTCATCATGAATATCAAGCTCCGATTGGATTTGCGGCGCCTTATGCTCATTGGGCGGAGATCTTGATCCTTGGGATTCCATCTTTTCTTGGACCGGCTATGGCTCCGGGTCACATGATTACTTTTTGGTTGTGGATAGCATTGCGACAAATTGAGGCCATTGACACGCATAGCGGGTACTGCTTTCTGTCCTTTTCCCTGTTTCTTTTTCCTACCAAATCTTAATAAACGTCTTTTTGAAAAGTACTCTGGATTTTAAGGATCTGTAATAGTGGTTTGCTTTATTTTTTTTCTTTTATGGGTCCTGAGATCTATTACTCTTACCTTTTTTTTTTTTTTACTCAATTACTCTCACTTTTTTACTTTATTTTGTGTGTGTTTTTATTAAACTTTCATCATGGTATTGTGATATTTGTTTCTTAGTAACACTATTAATGATAAATGCGGCGGCTGATACAGTTGTAATTGCAGTTGGAGACTGAAATTTATAATTATGCTTATTTCACGATAATGGCGATGTAGATGGATAGATGATGAAGTGAAATTTTGAGGATGATTTATGTGTTTAAATGGTTTACTCTTATTTGTGTTTTTTGGATCATTCATTTATGCTGATGCATGTTAGCTTGATGTTCCAAAAGGATAGTATATAAAGAGATATTTGCTTGTTGGCTACAGTGAAGAGAGTAGAGGTACAACTATAATGACAAAATGGATTCAACATGCTGATTCATTTGTATGTGAGGTTGAGATAGTCTATATTTTCTTATACTACTCATTAAACAGTGACAATTATTACTTGATGTTTAAAGTTTTGTTCCGAAGAAGAATCCTGCTTATGAATTATGATCTTGTGGGGCTTCTGTGGGAAACAAAATTTTCTTAAAGGTTATACCTCTATAGAGAACACTTTGATCTAACGAGTAACAAGATGTCCAATTGAAATTTGTCCTGGACAACACATATAATGCTCCTAAGTACACCAAAAAATAAATCTTTCTGTTGTTTGCTGTCTCAACAGTGTAAGTCAACTTAAGTTTGTCTTGGACAAACCTTTACAAGTTTTTGCTCTGACAGTCCAATACAGAAGTTTGTTCTTAACTACGAATCACTCTGGTGTTTTCCATCTCAACAATAAAGACATATAACATAATGCAGTTGAATGCTAAATTTGGAGTTCAACTGATTTCTATAAATCATGTCCGCATGCTATAGGCTCAATATTGATGCTGTAATCTTTTTTTATTAGAAGACCTTATTATGTCAGGTTGGTGATTAGTCTTGATGAGATGGAATGTCGTAGTTGTGCTTGCAACTTGAATTTGTGAATAATTGCTGGTTTTGTTTGTAGGAATTTAGCTTTGGCGACTCTCTCTTCACCATTGATAAACATCAGCATGTTCAAACACCCCTTTTTTATTAGATATTTACTCACCATTATTTTCCAGTTTCTGCATTGAAATTGTGTACCTGACTTTTATGTTTGATTGCTTGCCTTATCATATGTCAGGTATGACTTCCCCTGGAATCCCACTAAATATATTCCATTTTATGGTGGCGCTGAGCATCATGATTACCATCATTATGTTGGAGGACAAAGCCAAAGCAATTTTGCATCAGTTTTCACATACTGTGATTACATCTATGGAACTGACAAGGTTAGATCATGGTTATGGAATTCTTCTGCTCTACATTAGTATCTGCCTAATTTTCTCCCACGTCAAATTGATTTACAACGGTTTACTTTGTTTATATCACAGGGTTATCGGTATCAGAAGAAGATACTTCGTAAGGTAAGTTTTTTAAGCATTGTCATCGAGAACTGCAATTGCCTGTTGTGGCTTTAATACTTAAGAACATTTTCATTTTGCTCAATTTCCTTCGACATTTTGCTTTTTGTTTATTATACAATATGCAACGATTGACCTTTTTCTCCACTTCTTTGTCCCTTTGTGAATTGATGTAGCTGAAGGAAGAGTTGACAAATGGTGCTGCACAGAACGGAGGATCATACAATGCACATGATAATTATAAATCTGAATGAGAGACAGAGATTACCTTTTTCAGAACTTATTGCATGGGCCCTTAGAAACTACCAAAATTTCTTGTAGACATAAATAGAACTAGTAAAATAGATGTCTTTGGTTAGCTTCAGGATGGAGACTAGTAGAATGGGGGTTCTGTTGTCATGTTTTGGAATTCGAACATTTTGGTTTTGCTTATATGTCTATGTAAGAATGATCATTTCCCTGTGGGTTGTAAATTCTGGAAATATGAAACAGGCTTCCTCCTCTGGGATGTAATTCAAAAAGCAAAATAAAATTTAGAAGTTTGGTTTTTTAAATAGCCAGTTCATGCTCAAGTCATGAAGGATTGGGTAATGAACCCAGTGAACTACTCATTGCATAACATTCGGTCCACAGGGTTTACAACACCACCAGTCACTTGCGCTAGACCTCTCAGGTGGAGTAGAGTCATATTTTAAGCTACAAAATCACCCATTCGTCGATGCACCCCAATTTAAAATTTAAGATAAAATAATGTGAGTAAAAAAAAGTTGAAATGATTATTTAATTTAAAACTATATATTATTGTAAATATGAAATACGTATTGGTGAATTTGTTTAATTTTTTATATATATGTTTAGTCCTTGAAATCACCAATTGAATACTACAAATAGATGAAAATATTTGCACTATTTTATAGGATTAATTATATCTAACCCATAATACTGTTTAAGATATATTATATATAAATAAATTTAAAAAATATAATAAATATAAGTTATTACTTCCTATGATGACATTTATTAGCAAAAGGGTGAGGGATATATGATCATATGATTTACTCCCACTTTCTCAGAAGTTAGAACATAAGTTCCTTCAATACTATTTTCATCAATGAATAGGCAAAGGTTTGAGGACGTTACTAGGATAAAATACTTTGGGTGATGGATCTTAAGAATCGTAGATTTTAATGAAACAATGAATGTAGTAATCGCAGGTCCGTCTGATTTTAATGAAAAAATGAATGTATTAATCACAAGCCCGTCTAGCTCAGTTGGTAGAGCGCAAGGCTCTTAACCTTGTGGTCGTGGGTTCGAGCCCCACGGTGGGCGAAATATAATTTTTGTTTGAATTATTTTTTTTTAACTTTTTAATGAATTTGAAATATTCAAAATGTGCTGAAGTTCCAATATGTACAACATTGGATTTAAGAATTTGAATTGGTGTCCTTGTCTCCATCTTATTTGACGATTGTCTTTTATATTTTGTGCAATGCTAGATTTACAAGCACTTTTCTAAAATTTGTAAGCGGGGTGACAATGGAAGGATGCCTATACATACTCTCAAATCATGTAGGTGGATCGCAAAACATGATGTCAAAGGTGAGTTGATGACATACCGACGAAGTCTTGATACCATTTTGCTCGATGATGTAATGTTTACACCATATGATGATGACCAAACCAATCATCCTTTTGAACCAACAACGATGTTCTTTGGCTACCTTCATCGAGGTGGAGTTTCAGTCTCATATCTATAAGAGCGATTTCATACTCCTTAACACTAGTCGAATATACAATATTTTTCCATATATCTATAACACCATCTTGTTTATCCTTTTTCACATATTGTTTGCATTTTAACCCAATGTTCTTTTCATTATGAAAACGACATAGAAGATTAATTGAAGTAGAAAATATGACACCAATAGCATTCATCATTATGGCAAGATCTCTATTAGTCACAATAACTTTAGAAATTAAATTCTCATAAATAAACAATTGTCTTACTTTTTCAAATGTCCAAATAAAGTTTTCTTGTCACTCTTGTTTAAAGTTATCAAATGCTTTGGAAAATGTCAAACCAATAGATGCTACACCGACAACTTCAAACAATGGTAACCAATATCTGTTTGTTTTGTATGTGCTGTCATATATCAAAACAAAATGAAACATGTTCAACAATTTTATACAATCAGGATATGTGTAAAACATGTCTCTTAAAACATCTGAATCTTAACTTTTTCTTATCCTATGCACATAATTTTCATTTTGTATTAACTTTCATAAATGTTGCATTTATGTGTACGAATCTCTCAAAGATGATCGAAAAGTAATCATTGCTTTATATATTAGAGTCAAAATTATGTGATTCTCTTTATTTTGTTTTTCAACGTATTTGAAATGAATCTTGGTGCAAGATTATAATTTGTCATATCCTCAACAAATTTTCTCTCATTTTCATTTAAACACCTCAAATATGAATGATCGTTTAAAGTAATTGCTAAATCATGATTATATGTTCCACATGAAACCCTAATTTTCCACCCTTCAATGATCCTCAATAATATATATCTGAGTTTGAATTGACAATTATCCTTGTGAGAACAAGTTACTTTATATCTTCCACCTCTTTCACATTTTAAAATTATTTTGTCTTTTCTTCCTCGTTTTTGGTAGTGGTATCATATCTAATAGTAACAATTAATATTACATTTTGTTTTTCAATAGTTTTTGACCATTCAGATACAACTTATCGAGAGGAAAATATCTGCAAAAAATATATTTCGGATAAAATATCAACATCTGTGTATATATTAAAATTACTAATATCAATAATTATTAAAATTACCTAATCAATCATGAATTTATCTGTAGAATCTACAGTCGGTGTAGCATAAACTTCACCTTCAACTTTGCCCATATCTAATTTAATTTGAAAAAATATATACGTTAAAAAATATACTAATTTTAATTAATATTTATATTGCTAATACAATATTTAAAAATGTAACTATTTTGAAGGAAAAAAAATACAATTTAAATTTTTGAAACTTTCATCTTCATCAAAAATTTTAAAATATAATATTACATTTCAAAAATTTTGTTTTGGATAGTTTTGAAAATTTCAAAGTTTTAAAAATATATATTTCAAAAAATTAGTTGAGATGAAAGCTTTAAAAAAATATTTGATCAATACAATAAACTTTATTTTTTAACTTTTAATTTAATAAAAACTTTTGAATACTCTCTGAACTGGTTTTGTATTTCGAAAATTTTATAATCAAATAAAATTTTAAAATTTTGAAAATTTTCTACATCTAATTTTTGTAAAATTTTGAATATGAAAGTAAAAAAAAAAGTGATTTATTTTATTTTATTTTATATATAATAAAAAAAAGGATAATTTTTTTTTCAATGTATTGAGGGCGATAGATATATGTTAGCGTGAGTCGTGAGGAGTAGTTTTCTCGACTTCCACTCATTATGTATATTTTATTAACTTCAACACTTTACAGTTTTAGCATTCCCTTTGCTGCTGAATCTAGGTAATAATTTTTGCATTAAAAGCTTAGGGAATTTCCTTTTATGAAATTAGGGAAATTTTTTTTATTGGATTTGGCATTGAGGATGGTCAACTACACAAAAAAATGTTTCTGGAAAAATGTAGGCACTCTTGTAGTAAAGCAGAGAGCAATTACCAGAAATACACGTGACTATGAGCCCAGCTGTTTCTAATCACATGTTCGATTTGTTGTTGGCCCATTCTTGCTTTTTCCTTCAGTTTCTTTTTTATTTGTTGGCCCACTCATCTACAACTATAATACTATCCAGTTGGTGTAGGAGATCCAAAATAGTCTTGAGTTTATATTAGTCCTTGCAACTTTTTTAGCATCTCTTTCTTATGCAGGAATGATTTTTTTTTTTTAATAGAAATAACCTAGAAATTTGAGATTGCATACCCTTCTTATTATTTTACTTTTGACAAAAACATAACTTTTTTTAATGTTGACGAGTATGATTGTCTTGTTCATGCTATTATAAAATTTAAATGATGTAAAACAAAAATATTTCTAATAGCATTTGCAAGATAATCACACTTAACAATAATAAAAAGGTCGTGCTTCTATTAAAATCGAAGTTTAATATATATTCAAGTATGCATAAAGTTAGATATTACTTTGCAATTGAGCTGTTTGACAAATATCATATTAATAGAAGTATAGAACACCAAAAAGTTACAAAAAAAGTTATAAAACACCTTAAAGGAATCAAAAGGTACATGTTTATATATAGACCAAATGAAAATTTAGAAGACATTAGTTACTCTTATACAAAATGTTAGAAATTTTAAATAATCTAAACCGAAAATAGATCTATATAGTATAAGTAAAAAAATTGATTGATATATATACTTTCGACCATTGCTAATTGCTTGAAAATATTAAAATTCGTCTAAAATTTTAAAATCTCACTTTAATAGTTTAAGTTTTTTAAATGAGACTTTTGTTTTATTAAATCAAAACATATCAGAATAAAATAAATTAAAATCCAACAATAACTGAATGATATGAATTCAATGATTTAGTACATACATCAATTAAACTCATCAACAAATAGGGTAATTGATGGAGTTTATATAAGCCTATATACATTTTTTCACACTAGTGCCAATTGATGATATATCAATATATATAATTAGTACCTTTAAAATAGTTATTCCTAGTTGTCTCTTATAAATGATATCAAAAAGAGTATTATCGTCTTCAGGTTGCAAGGTAAGAAAAATGAGTTGGGAAAAATACATTTAAGATAGGAATAAAGATGAATTTCCTAAATAAGCATTAGAAAATGATAGGCTTAAATAGTAAGAGCACACATGTCGAATCACTATTGCTAAAATGATTACAGCAGCGTTAGGCTCAATGGCACAATTTAATTAATTAATTAATTATAAGGCCCAATTTAACGGGGAAGACAAAACCCGTTGGGCAATATTTTGAAAATTTCCCCACTTCTTCATTTATTTGTGTTTTAGATCATATTACATCACATGTTTTTACATTTCGACTTTCAAGAGGTGTTTACCTTGTAAAAATATATTATGTTTTTATTTTTTTAAAATTTGTATTTATATTTTAATATTTATGTTTATTTTATTTGTTGATAAAGGAATAAGATATTTTTTATCTAGACAATTGTTTATAATTCTATAAATAATAAAAATATCAAAAAATTATTTTTGTTATTTTCATAAATGCATTTTTCATATGTTAATATTTTATCTTATTGCCATAAAAATGATTTCCTTAAAAAAAATTAAGTAAACACCTCTTATTTTTTTAAAAGATTAATGTGTTCAACAAGTATTACAAATTTAATATCAAATGAGATAAGATCTAAAATTGTGTTTACACGTTGACAAGTAGTCCTTACCTTAAATGAGTTATGTCTTATTGAGTTATGAAATAAATCAAAATAAAATATAGAAGAATAAAAAATAATATAATTTGTTTTAGACTTAAATGGATATTTATCTATATAATTTGAGGTTATTTTAATTTCGATATTTACAAAACTATTTTTTTTTTAATTGATCTTGCAATTTTTAAATCACTTTTAATTCAATCATTCAAATTATTATTTTTTATTTGAAAATGTTAATGTGACAGTGGTGACAAGGATTTGATATGTTTACTAGTATATTTTCAAGCTGACTCATTCAAAATAAATAATAAAAATAATATATTAAAACAAATTTATAAAAATAAAATTAGAATTAAAAAACACTTGAATACCCATCAACGTTGTTGAAGTCAAACCCAAAAATTAGGGTTCTTCAACTCACTCTCAACCAATTCAATTCCCAAAACATAATAACAAAGAGCTCTTAGCCTTGTTTTGCCACCAGCCGGAATGTGTAACAAACATGCATGCAAGCAAAACAATCAAATGTTTATATAAAAAATAGTTTCGATCAAATCTTTATTTATTGATCAACATAAAATCCACCTTTCAACTTTGCTTGAGGTTGATAAAAAAAAAAAAAATAAATACTTAGTTGCCTCTGCTCCTCCTCCCTTTTGATTTTTTATTTTTATTTTTTATTTTTTATTGATTCTTATTTTTGCACTCAAGATTAGAGATTTAGAGTCAAATTTTAGTTTCAAATCATCTATCTAAATAATTTTTGTTATTTAAATAAGTGATTTCTACACATATTTAATTTATCTTTGGTATTTTTATTTTGTGGTTTTCTCATCTCAATGCAGTATTGTGTTTATTTGTTTTGTTGATGCAACATTTTGTTTTCTCGTCTTGCTGCAGTGTTTTTTTGGTTCAGATTGATATATCTTCAATTAAGTTCAAATTCAATCAATAATTTTTGTGCCATCAATGTTACAACTCTGGAGCTATGAGTTTTTTGGACACCTCAATTTTATCATATTTGTAGGTTTTGTCACATTTGTAGACATTTTACTCTTGTGTGTTATTAACATGGATTTTGTGAATTTGTTCACATATTCATCCTTTTCAATTTTAACAATTTTGAATTGTAATGTTTTTAGTCGATATAATTTTTTTATCAATTTAAATGAATAAATATCATAATTTAATAAAAAATAAAAACTTTGCCTCACGTTTCACTATACAAATTACTTATAAGTTCCTTGTATTCTTGAAAATACTACTTACCTAGACTATAGGTAAACTTACAACTCTCTTCTTCTTTTTCATGTCTTTGCCAAAACTCATTCAATTTCCCTCTTCTACTCTTTTAAGATTGACTCATGAACAATCACTTTTGTCTCTGCACCCATCTAGAAATCAGAAAAATTGAAGATAACTGCTTATGAGTTATGATTTTAGGTTTGAGCTCTAATTTTATGTTAGTTGATCTAACTTTTATGTTCAATTTACGTTTGTTGGGTGAAAAGAGAAATATGAATGCATATCTAGATCTTCGTTTTATCAAATTTGATCCGCAACAATTTAATTTCATATTACGATTATGTTTTCATTTTCTTGTTTTGATTAAAGTTATTGAGATATCTGCATTTTATGAGTTTTTATTTGAAGAAGATGGATTTTTTGTTGTTGATAATTTATTAAAAATATTTAATTTGTGATTAGTAATGAACAATAACAAGTTCAATTAAATTTTGTCTAATCATGTTTGTCACGTCATCAAATTGTATCCACTTCAGAAAAAAAAATTTAACTAGAAATCAAATTAAAAGTAATTTAAAATTACAAAGTCAAATAAAAAGAAAATTGTCCTCTTGAGACCAGAATCAAAAGTGATCCCAAATTAAAGATATCTAAAGTATATTAAAATA
>JBBPBR010000007.1:10397629-10415578 GCA_037974775.1 Cicer pinnatifidum | reverse complement strand
TTAATTAATTGAAAGTTAAAAAAATTAGAAAAAAATTGAATCATCTTTTTATAATATTCTAAATATTATTACAAAAAATCATTTAAATATTTTTTAAATTAAAAGACAATTAAATACGTCTAATAGCAAAATAACAAGAGATTCAAATATTTACTACTTATAAACACACCATGTTGATAAAATAGTTGTATTATTATTATTTCATCTAGTGGAGTAGTCAGGTAAACAGAATAATTAATATAGAATTCTGTTGCAAATCAACACTTTTCTAGTATATATATATAGAGAGAGAGGTAGATAGAATATGAAGAGAGAAAAAAACTAATATTTTTTGTCTCACTTTAAATAAATAAAACTTTTTTAATAAAATAAATATAATTTAATTTCACGATATTTATATTTAATGATAATAATCTTTAAAATACTCTTGAATTAAAATAAATATGGAATTAGTTATTTTATCAAAATCGAAGGAAATAAATAAGAGTAGTATTGAAATATTGTAATTAACAGTTTCTTAATATTTTATGATATGTATCTGTGCTGTCATATGGTAAAAAACAAGAATTACAATTTATGTCTAATCAGACATCTAACTTTTAGATTAAATATAGTACAACAAAAATTATTTTGACATATAGTTTATTTTTGAGCAAATGAAATGCGTGGTAAGTAATAGAATTCGGAAAAATAATAGTAGCAGACTTGGTTTGTATGTCCTTATCTTGAGCCCTGTTATGGAAGAGCACATTAAGGCATTGATGTATGAGCATGACAGAAAGATGAATACCGTTGCAACTTATGCTTCAAGATGGGTACCCACACGTGACCAGAAACTCATCCACTTCTCTTTATTACAGTACTACTACTCTTTTGTTTATGTTTTTAGTAATCATTCCAATGCAGCTTTTGTTTCGTTATTTTCGCAAAAATTAATGACATCCCAAGTTTCAAACTCTGTCTCACCCTTTTTCAGTTTGCTTTCTCTTTCACTACTTCAAATTATTCATGTCTAGTTACTTATTCAATTCTTTTAATATTATTTAGGAACACTCAACAAATTAAGCAGCGCCATCAAATGCTTTTTCCTTTTATATTTGACATCATAATAATACGTACTAATTCAAGATGCCATTCAAGGACTTTCTTTACATGTCAACTTAAAAAGAGTAATTAAGCAAATGCTAAAAAAAACTTAGGTAATTTGATGTAGTTGATTTTTCTATGCAAGAAAAGATTGTCAAATTTGAGGTTCGTGTTAAAATTAGTTACTTGGATTCCCTACCGTTGCTAACCTTTAGTTAAAAGTACGATGTGTTAATTTTTTTTTGTTTTGTTTACTTTCATTTGCAAAATAGTAACTAATAAATTACATGACAAACCGTTCGGTAATTAGACAACTTTTTGTTTTCTATGATGTTTGACAAATAATGGATGATATAAATAAAATAATGAGTAAATTATTATTTTAGTTTTTTAAAAATGTAGGATGGTGTTTTTTCCATTTTTTACTCAGTATAAAATTTAAATTAATCATCGAATCATTAAAATAGTCTTAAAAAGTTACAATTTATTGTCATAAAAATTCTTAAATGATACAATGTATTATCAAAATAGTCCATGATCGTTACAACGTAAGAGATTAAACTGATAGATATTTTGATGATTTTATTACTAACTTTGTTTTTTTTTATTGAGATAAAGATTAAAATAACGTCATATATTTTTAATGACTAAAATAGTATTTTATCTATAATATAATACAAAATTGAGTGCAATATTCTTTATGGTATATGAAAATAGAAGAGATATAATATATTTTTAGTAGAAAATAGAATTATATTTTAGATAAGACAAAAAATTATCCCATGATCGGATGAAATACCAGAATTTTAAGTTTTGTTTGGTCATTTGTCCCTTGTTTTGTCCAATTCAATAAGCAACTTTTGAATCAAACATAATAGATTTAAAGTTTTTTTTAATCAAATCACCCTTTAAGTTACAAGGGATGAGAAATGTTTGCCAATTATTGAGGCTTATATGGTTGATCTATATAAACAATTCATTTATTTTCTACGCAGAGAATTCAAAGTAGACTATGCAAAGTTAGTGCTTTTGACTGGATTGAATAGCAAAAATGTTTTACATCAAAAAGTCATTGGACAATTACTCACATCTTTAAAGTTGGATGTCTCAATTAAATTGTGAGTGAACTGAAAATGGTTCTTCCCTATTCAACACCAAAGCAATGCATGAAATATGGACCACCCTAGTGTTTAACCCTTTTTAATAGGTTCTTTCCGTTCATAGTCAAAAACTGGACATTTATTTATAACCTAAAATAAAAATGCTAGCCTTTTGAACAGAAAGATACGGTTTGAACTATTTGTGTTGCACTGTTGTTTCACATGGCAGTATGGTACATTATTTTATTGTACCTTCCGCTGAGAAATTTATATCTGTTTTAAACACGACTCCAAAAAGTCTATGCTCTTTATTTATGTACTATTTTTACCAGCCCCAGGCTCAACATGGTTTTCCTTACACGTCTTTGTTTGATATAATCTATATAATTATAATTATTTGTGGTCCTTCCCCATTGCACTCATGTAAGATTAGATTATGGTACGATTTCTCCCTCAAAATTGTCAGAATTAATTATTGTTCCTTTTAACCTTTTATAGTTCTAGCTCGTGTTTTCAGAATATGGATTCTCTAAAATTACAATTACAACTCTTATTCTATTCATCTCTTGTATTTGATTGAGCAAATCAAAACGAAAAATCTTTTCAATTTAATGAATTTAGAGAATCCATAAATCACAGTTTTTCACACGATGGCTCAATTTTGAAAAAGTTTCGCCTCTAAAATAGATATCAATTAACAAAGGAATTAGTCTTTGCAAGTTAAAGATACAACAATTTTATCAACAAAAAAAAAAAAAAATAGATACATTAATTGACACAAATTATCCGTTAGTTCATTAGGCCTTCCCTAAAATCCCCCCTAATGATATGTTATCACATCATTTAATTAATGAATTTATATGCATCAACTTGTGAAATATTTTTATACAGTATATGTATAGAAATTAAAGTCAAATCAAACTCGTATTGATATGGTTCCTTTTGAACTCGACCCAAAAACAATTACAATGATTTATTGTTCAATTGTAAAATCCAAATTCATTTATAAAAACCAAATAAAATAGTTATCCAGGAATGAAAGTGAGGGTGTCTTACATCAACAACAAAGAGTAAGATATCGTACTCAACTCTACACTTTTCGACAAATAAGTATACAAAGCATTCATGATATTGTGCTACTTACTAAAAATAAATCAACGCATATTATTTGGTACCCAGCTCATTCTATGCCATCTATTCAATACAAATTATAAACACAATTTTTTTTTTTTGAGCATGGGGGCGTTCGGCAGTGCTTTTTTAACGTTACAATCATTTTACTGAATCTCATTTACCAGAATATTTTTCAGAAACTTTAGTGTCTACAACCAATGTAAAGAATCCCTAGCATATGCACAGTGATATTCAGTGGCCCGGCTGAACCACAGGTCAAATGTCCAAAGAATTTTGTTGTATTTAGATGAATAATCTATATGATTACAACATATATTTGACAAGCAGAAGATCATCGTCCAGTTTACAAGTTCTTAACATCATATCTGGAGGTCATCCAATGAAAGTTCCTGAGCCGTTGTTAGCATCTTCAATTTCTAGAAAGGAAGAAAATAGTATGCGAGGATGGTTATGGAATTTTGCAATCAAGGAAACAAATTAGACTTAAGAAAGGAAACACTTCAATACCGTAATGAATTGTGCAGGATCATCTATACTTGACGAGCCCAGAATTACTTCCCTTTTCAGCTTACCAGTAAGCTTGTGGCAAATCCTGAGCTGTTGATCAAAACAATGTATCAGATTAGAAAAGCTGGAAGGAAAATGGCTAAATATGATAATCTCTTTTTATCAAAACACTAATCAAACCTCAGATCTAGTGGCTCCGCCAACAATGAATATAAATATTCTTTGCCCCATCTTCTTGAAATCACTGGATGAATGTTTAAGCACTGAATCGCTGCATGCCAGCATCCAAAATGAAAACTAAATGTGAGAAGGTTTGGCAATGGCAGGTCCTAGTCTGACAATTTCAAAAGATATTGTCTAAAAACTATCTACATAATAGCAAGCTTATGCATGTAACACAACTGAGAAGTTAGGAGGAACAATAAGATGGCGGCGAAGAGGGAAGAGAACAGGATTCATTAATAAAGTGAAAAATATAAACTGATCTTGTTAGAAGCAATTATCATATTTAGAATGACTCTATCAGGAGGGAAAGAAAGTAAAACCTTGAATATCCATCATCAGAGCCTCGAGGTCGTGCCCAAGTTGGTGTTCGCCTTGATCTAATGGAATGAGCAGGAGGATTTTGAATTATGGGTCCAGCATATGGTGTACCGTGGAATGATGGGCTTGGATCATTTAGACATGGATAGTCTTCCTTTGACAGTTCATTTTTGCTAACTTTTTCAATCAGTTCCTAGTAATGAATATCATCAAATCATCATAAGAGACTCTAAAAGCTTTATAAGCAATCAGTCAAATCATTGGAATATTACAATGAGAGTAAATGATACAATGGAGTACATACACTACCATTCTCACTAGTCCTACCGTTCTCATTTGTCTGCTCTGCTTTTCTATGATCCTAGGATGTACATACTGTATTGTGTTTTACTGTGCAATATTTGGTTTACTTTAATTTTCTTCTTTATCTTGTTTTATGTATTTCAGAACAATTTTGAGTGATATATTAGTATTAACACGTTTGGATATGTATGTGTATATATATTGACCAATCTGACATACATGTAAACATTAAATTGCCAAATTACCAATCAAGCATGCATGTTAATCCAGCATATTTACAACATGAAATGTAGTTGGAATCTTCAAACAACTTACTTCTGGTTCTTTCGACATTAGAAAAAATCATAAGCTTATCTATTATGGAATAAAATAAGAGAGAAGAAAAGTTTTGAACAGTAGCCTTACCCATTCTATCCTCCCCATTAAATTTACATAAAGTTAATACATATTTCATGTGGGAAAATTGTGTTAACTTGATTGGTACCTCAATTATGGGATAAAATCGTGATAGCTGCCATGTCTCTTCTTCTTCTGCACGATGTTTTCTTACAGCGCGCTTTTTCTGGTCATTTATGAGAAATACTTTTCACATATAATGTTACACACTGAAAATTCATATATTTAAACTATATTATCTCTACCTTGTGCATATCAAACTTAAGAGCAAAGCCACTGGTTGAAATTTTTTTGGCATCAGGTTCTCCCGCAAGCATTCTCAAATTATTTATAGCAATTGCATCATCATCTGTCAATTTTGCCACCTGAAAGACATTCGAAAGCTTTAAAATATTGCATAGCACCATTATGGGTGTTACGAAATGGAATAACAGTATATTTCATCTTATTAAATGAAGTAATGAACTGTAAGTTATAATTTAGTCGGCACAGGCCAAAAGAAACTACACCTTCATCAAATTCAAACCCTTTTCACCCTCAAATTTCTCAGGGTATATGGCTGCCAGAATCATTAACAAGCGCAACTTGTTTTCACGAGATGTATCCTGCATAAAAAATGAGAATGAATTTTAACTAATGAAAATGCAAAAGTAGTTGTTGTAATTTCACAACCCATTCATGTAATCAGTTATCAGAAGATTTCTCTTATTTCACACATTAAGTACTAATTAGGTGTAAGGTACACCCTTTTCATTTCCCATCTCAGAATTACTTACGTCTTTTGTAGTCAGAAACTTGATTACATCTTTCATTCCTGCATCTCCAAAAACAAGATCTTGCTCCAGCTGCCCAAGTTCCCGAAGACCTGACTCTCTAATGATTCGGTTAACTTTTCCTGCAATCTAAACAGAGAAATTCACCATTAATGTACACAAAGCCGATGATCATAAATAATCAGCACCATTATCGTAATAAAGTTAACTAACTAAAACCCTAACATCAACCAACTTCTTAACAAAGAACTTTTGCAATATATAATAAACATAAGTACAAAAGTTTGTTTATTCTGTCATACACTAGCTAGAATCATGGTAAAAGCGACAATGTTATGCAGGATAAAGATTTTTTTGTTGGTCTTTAAGCAAAGGATACACAGGCATTGATGTGAGACACAGTACTTCAAAAGCATATGCTTATTTGATTACAATTTTCTGATGAAGAATTGCTATAACTTCTAAAGTAGCGAAGTAGCTGATGCTATAATAAGTCTTGTGGGAATGAAGGGTGTTTCTCCCCTTTCTTTATTGTCAAAAAAATATTCCCCCTCAAAGAAAGCAACTAGGACAACTACTCTGTCACCTTTCATTTTTTCCTTTTAAAGGGAGGTAGCAATAAGGAATCTAAAATACAGGTGGAAGTGGAATTAATAAACTACATAATTAGTTGGAACTAAAATACAGTGTATAACCTTTTAGTGTAAAATCATAATCATAAACCATATCAAACCATGTTAATAATCAAAAGCCTTTCATCTTTCGCTTTCCTTTTTATCTAAAACATTGCTCAACTACAGTGAGAGGTCTGCTTCCAATTGAAAATAAAACATTTTTTCCATATCAACAATTTCATTATTTTTCTGAGTATCCAGATTGCATCATACAAGAACTAACCTCTACATGGAGAGAGAGCTTGTCGATTTGTTCACTATATTGTGGAAGTGCTTGAACCATCTTTTGTAAATCCCTTGTTGACATTTCACCACTACCCCTATAAATGGAACACAAAGTTGAGTGGAGTTGATGGCATTAACAAGATGAATGAATGAACTTTTCCAACAATTACTTATCTAGGCTTAAATTTTAAAAAGGCCAAACTATTTTAATAATAAAATATGCATGCCTCAGATTTTTTTTCCCATCAAGAAAATATGTGCATTTTACAACAAAGATTTGTTAGACATATATGACCAATCTTGCGCCTTCATGAAACAATTTTAGCTTTTTAGGAGAACCGGTCCTTGTCATGGGATCAGAACCTCTGTGACCAAGTGATTAAGAGTTCAATCCTGCCATCCCCATTCTTCTAAATAAAAGTTGAATCTCAATACAAGATATTGGTTCTGTATGTTATCCACACTTCCAAGTCTTCTAAATAAAAGTTGAATCTCAATATAAAATATTGGTTCTGTATGTTATCCACACTTCAAGTTGAGGTACATTGATAGATATAAAACCAATCTTGTACATTTACCCAAGAACTTAAAGCTTTTCGACAGTTTAAAATAAAGAAAAATGTTACACAGTACACACATTTCTTAGAGAAAAGATACAGACTAGCAAAAACAACTCTAATAGTCTGTTGCACTTAATTAAGTGCTATTTACCGAATTACTTTTCAGCTTTGAGTTTTCCCCTCTCCAAATGATTCATTATGGCAATCATAAATGACAATAATGAGCATCATAACCTAAAAGCTTTCAGGATTTTTCAAGTCATAAAAGTTTTACGAAATAGGCAATAATGTTATTTTCAATATTGATTAAATCATTTACTAAAGTGGATTCAGAATCAAAATCCTGTCAGATGACAATCTCATTGATGAACAACTTCCACAAAATTATGACTCACCTTGAACCATGTTGGATTTGTGCAGCTTTGTTCTTTGAAATAAAGTTGGTCATCTTCTCATGCAACCGTTCACTAGCCTGGCAAGGCCATCAAAATCATTAGGCATTCAGATTGCTTAACTAATAAAAAGTAGACTTTGTCAACAAATAAAAAACTAATAAAAAGTAGACGACTCTAGATAGTAGGTTCTAAAGTCTAAAAAATAATTACTAAATAGAAAAACCAGAACATACATCGGCAATATGTGCATGGCGAAGTTCAAGCCATATCGGATCATGATCTTCTAACAGAACATCTTTTCTCTCAGGTTGTCCACCATTCTTGCCAGGAACCTGGAGAACAGTAGATTTGTGTTAATATCAGGTAAGCAGAAAGACACAACGTAGGGAGGGAAAAAAGAGAAATTGTATAATACCTCATGAACATATTTATTTCCCTCCATATTCAACAAATCATGGCACATGGCATCGTAAGTCCATTCGTGTATCACAGGAGCAATCTATAACATCCAGAATAGAATTCTCATTGTAAGCAATAAGACAAAGTCTATTGAAATAACTCAACAAGCCCATGAGAAACAAATGGAGATAAGAAACCTGGTCAATAGTTCTATCGATGATAAGCAACTCGCATGTTTCAGTCTGAGGAAAATTAGGAATACTTTTTTTATATTTCATAAGACAGTCCCAGACACCAGCAGCAAGCTTTGTAGGAATAAGATCATGGAAAGTAGTCATTGTGTTTGCATCTAGCGACCTGGCAGCACGAAAGCGAACAGAAGGAAATTCCTAGAGAAATACTTACATGATTCAGAACATAAACATGTTTTAAAAATTATAGGACATTGTTATAATGTTCAGATTCCTACAGAAAAGAGTCAAAGAGCATTGACTACATACTCTTAATGAAGCAAAAACTGTCGCAATCCGAGTAGCCATCACACTCAAACAGGCAACAGCTTTACTGTGATTGTCTTCATCCCCAAATAGCTCCTCTAAAGCTCTCTCGTTATTAGTAACGAAACCCTGCAATGACAAAACAAAAATAACAGACCACAAAAATGAGGACATGAGGACACCAAATAATGGGATGATTATAAGAATGAGATTGTACACTAGAAAAGACTTGCTAATGAGCACATTTAACGGTTGATAAATTCGCCTCAAGAGAAACAATTCCAACAAGCAGATTTCATGAGTTTTGAGCTCAAAAGATGTAGTTAAAACAATATACAAGAATGATTAAAATTGCCCATCCCATTTGCACAAACCATCGGATGTTTAATCCACATATTCCATGGTTCTTTTTTACTTCTACGGAAATACTTCATTGTAAGTCCACGACAAGCCTCTAATTTTCCAAATCCAGACAGAGGCATAATTGTTTGTTCAATTTATTCAATATTCTGGAATTTGAATCTGAAGAACAAGCTATGAATATATCTGGAGAAGGTTTTCTTCAACAGCTAACACATTCTAATAAGTTAGTGTAACTGAAATAACATCATGAATCATGATCCATATCTTGACCTGCATTAATGGCCATGTACAACGTATATGTGGAAATGGACAAAGCACACATGTAATAAGTTTTGAAAACTATTGATACTGACGATTAACTAATGAAAGGGAAGAAAAGTAATCACATGTGATCAAAGATATGCATAGAGTGAAAGGCAAGAGAAATGAAGTACAACCACATACCACATACCTGACTGTCGATGGCAAAATATTCTAAATTCATCTGTAGTGCAGAGTGAAAAGAAAAAATTCCAATAAGAAAAATATGAAATTGTTTCTAAGGAAAATTCAATTTAAAATATAGTTACAAAATATATATTTTTTAAAACATAACAAAACAAAAACTCACCTCTCTTAAAGCACCTATGCGAGGCAAAACCAATGAATCTTTCTTTATTTCCATCACCAATTCTCTGGCAATGGGTGAACTAAAGAAAACAAATGCCCTACAAGAACATAGAATATAACGGGATTGAAAACCAATAAGTGGGAGTAAAGATGAAATTGCGAAAAAAGAGATATAATATAAAGAATACGTACTTCCTGTATAAGGGTTTCCTTCCAGACATGTCTGACAAAAACATTATTATACTGCCAACGAAAAAGAAGAGGGAAAATCTATAAGAAGCAATTCTATTAAATCCTGTAGCATAGGTCAACTAAAAACATTTTCAATGCTGCTAAATGAAACTATCTTACAGACACAAGTTAATAATATTCGAAATAGAGTTTAATTTCTATGCAATGTCAGTGTAAAGTTTTACACAGTCGAAAAATCATGACCAATCATCTGGGTGATTTTATAAATAGTTATGGTAAAAGTCAAACATTATTAATGATCTAACGGTTGTGGTTGATTAGCAGTGTAAAAAATATTTACAGTGAAAGTGCATATAAATTAAATTCTTCGAAATATGACAATTTACATGATATATGCATTATTAGGATAGAGAGAGTATTGCAACATTTTGCAGATCAGAAAAAGAGTATATTTATAAATTAAAGAATAAACATAAAGAAGGAAATTAAACAAAGAATAAGATGCATAAGAGCATCTCCATTGCTAGTTCCTTACTGCCTTGCTTATCTTTAGTTCACGTTGCTTATATTTTTTGCCATTGGAGCTGTCATACGTAGCAATTGTGATTGTCTAAATTCAAACAATGTGTCTTATTAAGCAACCCTATAACAAAGTTGCTTATGATTTTTAAAACAATTTTCTCACCCTCAATCTCAGCTGAAATCATTATAAAGAAGTGGGAACATTAACTAGAGATAAAATTAATGGGAGAGAGTGAAATTTTTAAGAATGATGAGGCACAGTGGGGGCCAATTAACGGTGATTATGCAATCATATTTGGATTGCTTAAAAATATGTCACTGGAGATGTTCTAAAAGATAAAATAAAAAGGCAATTTATTGCAGAAACTATTAGTAAGAGTTAAAATCCCAATTTCGTAGAGCGATTTATAAACTGCATGTTTAAAGACATTGTTAACAAACTTTACAAATAACTTCAAAATATACAATACCAAACAAGGAAGTAGGATCCCAGGGAAACTGAAATAAATAAAAAAGATAGAACGCAACAAAATAATACAGCAAGTTATTAAAAATTGAGGGGAAAACAACAATTGGATTCTCTTCAAGGATTTCCTTTCACAAATTAAATATCCGTTCACCTACAAACTATCCAATATAGTGGAATGGATCCCCCGTACATTATTTTCCCTTATTTGTCTAACCAACGCTCTTTTAATCCCTCTTAACTAACTAAGTAATGGATTAATCAACTAACAAAATAGTTGTTCTTTATTTGATCTAAATGATACATCCAAACATAAGTAAAGGGAGAGTACGAAAGATGAAAGTAAATTATTTGAACAGTTCCGAATGAATGATGATAAAACTGAAAAGTGAAAAAAATACAATTTTTTCTTTTTATTTTATTGGTCAGCATCTGATAGGGACTAGTACCCAAACATTTGGAGAACCCTCCCTTAAAAGTCAGCTATCAAGGGTAACGACATAGATACGGACACGTCGACACTACTAATGTCAAAACATAAGACACCAACATTGATACACATATTTATTATATTATAGTAAATAAGATATGAACAGTATTTATAAAAGATCTTAATTAAGGATCAAAATATATATGTACATCTAAGTTGCTCATTTGTTTCATTACAAAAGAAATCTAAAGCAAGATATGATAATTTTTCACCTTAATTCATCCATCTACTACCAAAAAGCTAAACAGGATGTAATCCAATTTAATGTCTTTAAACCCCTCCTTGATCATCATTACTTTGACACATCTTTAACCTCATGGGCATTTGTCTCAGTTGTAGAACACGGTGGCACGCCTAACCCCAGAGGTGTCCATGCTTATGTGGGAAGAACCAAGTCACTTAACTCCTCTACTGAGCATCATGTACTACTCTATGCGGGACTTAGGCACCCCATAGTGCCCAAGTCCCTACCATAGCATTGCCGCTTAGAGGCAATGTATTAACGACTGCACTCTATGATGCTTCTCTTGGTCTTTCCAGTCAGCCCCTCCGTATATAACCCTTTCTGAGACACTATAACTAGCTCTGATACCATTTGTTAAGTAAGTGCTGAGAGAATACTCCATTGAGCATCTCATACTACTCAATGTGGAACTTAGGCACCTCATAATACCCAAGTCCCTACCAGCATCAACACTCTCAGTCTATCTCACCAAAAGTACTTTAGCTGCCAAGCAATACTCTTCAGCACAGGCAAGTTCAATCATGTATAACTAATAGAAATCAAGCTAAAGAAACCATGACAGACCACCATAAAATCAGCACATATTACTGCCTTTACAGTCTATGAGCATTCTCAAGTTAATTTAACATAATTGATTAAATATGCCACAAACGTAAGAGAGTAAATGTACTTCTCTCTGGTTGGCTGGATGAAGTATATAGCGTCCATGGTGGGTAATGGCTGCCTTCGCTTGTATATGTCTTCAACCACTGCAAAAAGAAAAAGAGAATCTCATACCATACAAGTAATAGAACTAGTCGTGCAAACTACAGGTGTTTCATGAATAATTTTCTTCTGTACTCATAATAACTAAATCCAACATTAATAGTTTAAAAAGCTTTTTAATATTTAATGATCCAATATTAAAACTTATGCTTTAACAAGGATGTGTGTTTTAAAAAATATAACTTCAACAAATATGAGAATGAACAAAGTTATATTGAACTTATAATAAAGGCTAAAAATTAGCATCAAATCTTAAAATTAGCTGGCAGCTAATTGCAGACGTAAGAAAGGCTGGGAAGAAATACTCCCCTTCGTTGGAAGATGAAAAATTTATCATAGGCAATGAAAGAGAGGCCCTCCAAGTTTTTGTGATATAATGGAGAGGAATGACCTTGCTTTATTTTACACTAAAATGTTAATTCCATTTTACAAGGATTGTATAGATGCTTGCCAATTAACCAATTACAATCCTTTAATTTCTCCTTTCTTGTCTGGTCAAAGTTAATCATCTAAACATATAGATGGAAAATCTTTTCAGATTCCATTTGTTTCCTCTCCATTTTATGTACATCTTCCATTACCGTTACTTTCAAACTAATAATACCAAACTTAGCAACCTAGTGCCACAAAGCTCCTTCCATGCAGGGTCCAGGGAAGGCTCGTATCCATTGTGGGTCTGTTATAAACAGTCTTACTTCACATTTACAAAGGCTGCTTCCATGAGTTTAGCCTGTGACATTTTAGGCACACGGCAACAACTCCAACTGTTGCACCAAGGCCCCCTTCCAATGAATTTCAAAAAATACAGTATAGAACACATAAATCAGTCCTCAAGAATCATAGCTCGATTGATTGCCACTTGAAAACAATGATGAACTGATTATTATGGGTCCATGTTCAATCAATCAAAGACTTTTACGTTATGAATATCAATATAAGCAATTAGTAAGTGAGAAATCAGAAACATAGCCTTGGAGCTATAGTAAGATGACGCCATGTGACTAGATGGTCATGGATTCGAGTCAAAATCACCCTCTTACAAATGCAAAGTAAGACTGCTTTTAATAGACATAATGCTTCCAACTCTTCTCTGGAGCCCACCATGGCAGGAACTTTATAACATCATGTTACCCTATTGGTGAGAAGCCAAAAGTTTCCAACAGTCCAAGCGTCTTATATAAGAAGGATTTGATAGTAAGCACAGTTAAACAGAAGAAAATAAAACTACATTCCTTCATTTGTGACGTGTAAGTCTATTTTTTTTCTTAAGAATGATGCAAGAATGTATACTGACTACTTCACTGCCTAATCTCACCATAACTACTACACTCAAAATCCTTCAGCTGCATCAAGCTAGAACAGATCAACAGAAAAAAGGTTTAACATTATTAACAACTTTTTTCTTGTGTAGATTTTATATTTTAAATTGTTAGTCTGGTCAAGGGAAGGCAAAAGGAGGGGACATATTTCACCTTTCTTTATTTTTAAACAACTTTAGATACAAAATAATTATCAGCACTTAACGAGCTTTAAATATCTGGAACTGCGTATATTCAGATTGCAATCTTTGGAGTATAAATAAGCTCCAATTACTTTTGAATATATGAGAAGAAATCAACAAGCATGGCATAAAACCCAAATCAATGAATAATAATGGAAAGTCTTTTACTGGCTGTAGATGGAAGACAAACAACTACTCAAAAATCCATCCTATGATTCTTACATGAAACGCCTTCATCAGTGATATCCGCCATCTTGCAAGAATGAGACATTATCTTCACAGTAAATCTGTCCATTATTAGTACCTGCAGGCATGAACCAAGACGAGATGACATGTAGATAAAAGAAGGAGAAGAAAAATAATAAGGACTTTGAATATGATAATGGTGTAATATCTTGCTAATGACTTGATAATACTAAACACTAACCCCTATTTTAGAGATACAAGACAACTAATCATAAATAAATAAGGAAATCAGAAAACAAATCATGATAGTAAGTAATATAGAAACTAATCCCCCTAGGAAATACTCTGATACTCTATGATAAGAAACAGATCCTAGGAGATAAACTAAAATACTCTAATATAATATCAAAAATATTTTGTGATATTTAATATATTCTAACAAAGCCTTCAATAGTTTTCAAGATTAAGCAGTTTCTTGAAGAAGTAATGGATTTATGTGTGTGTTGAGTACAAGTAAAAAGTGTCCTCGTTATCAAGAACCGAGAAATTGCAAAACCTAAGTTGTTAAGTGAAGGCTTGTGAATGGTTTTTATACCCCCTCACACAAGACCCCTCTGGACTTGAAGCATCGATAATGCACATGTCCACCCTTATGTAACAAGGATTGAACTCTAGGCTATATGGTCGTAGAATACCATACATCGGCAAGACACTATAGATAATCCCCAATTAATGACATCTTATACCTTCCATGTAGATTTCGAATCCCCTGTTTTTGCTGACCTGAGCATTTCATGTAATAATCCTGAAGAAAATTTCAGAAGGCAGAAGTTAAATGAGATTAACAGATCAGAACAATTGATCATGGTTAAGCAATTAAGTATTAGAATGTCAAAATGAAGAAAAATAAAATGCAAAAAGAAGTTATCCTTGTGAAGGAATTATCAACTTTTAGAACATGTTGATTTAGTATATCTGCTAATGAAAAGAACATCACAGTGCTATATTGCATTAGGTGATGATATTGACAGGAAAAAAATATATCGTGTATACAGAAATGAATAACCTCTCAACACTTTGAAGAATTATTAAAGTTATTTGCAGTGATTTCATTCATATGGTAATTTTCCTTCTTTTCTTTGTGGGAGACAAAAGTAAAAATGAAGATAAAGGATAACAGAGGTGAAATGCTAAAAAAGAAGATCAAACTTGGAAAGACATGAGAAATAGACAAAATGCTCAATTATTATGGTCCATAAACAACCAAGAAATTCCCTGTTAGATTAGTTTGCTGGTTTTTTTTTTCATTTCAAGAAGTGCTCCAAACTCAAGCAACAGATCCTACTAAGCAGCTTTTTAGCACTGAACATATTAAGTTGTGAAGTCCAAATGAAAAAAGTTCACATGTGGGAACCAGGACTTTCGAAGTAGACTAGCAAGAATAAAGAAAATGGGCAAAAGAGTTAGGAACCAGAATTGTGCTTCAGGCAAGGGAATCCAGATCCATGCAGTCAATAAGGTTTCAGAAAAATTGGAGTTTCAAACGGATGGTAAAATTCCTCAAATATACAATCTGCAAATGGCTCCTATAATTAACAGCATAAAACAAGTATTATAACAAGATGTACTAGTCACGCACTGTCTAATTCTGAAACATATCCATTGCAATATGCTCAGATAATTTCTCCATTCATTACGGTAGAACATCTTATCCAACAGATTAGCATTAACCTCGTACAATTTCTAGCCGTTTAAGTGAAGAAAAACATCCACAAATAAAAAAGAGAGCAATGTTTATCCCATTTTATCCCAAAAACGAGAAAAGGGAAGATACACAATCTCAGAAATTCCTACTATCCTGAATGAACTAGAAGATTCCAATAAGCATTAGTTAAAATTTCTGCTTAGTTCCCGCTTAAAGCAATCGAATCCGTTGTTTAGCATTGCTGCCGACAGAGCTACTTCAGCCGGCAAGGCTCACATTTCGAAACACTAGAATATGACTCACTTTCACCGCTTCACGTGCCTTGAAGTTTAGTTAATAAAACTCCCAAAACAAAAATCACAAGAGCCAAAAGACAAATAACATATATGTGTTCACTGAGAATTGAGATCAGAACCAATGTGTGAAGAACAAAGTAAAGATAAATCGGAATTCGAAAACCAACCATGAGCAAACACTGTTCAGTACATTCACTAAGCAAGAAAATAAGAGCAATAAACAAAAAAAAAAAAAAAAAGTTCAATAATGATCAGAACAATAGAAGGAAAAGGAACTTACGCTCGCGACTAACTTGTTTGAGGCTTTTGTATTCGCCGCCATAAGAGGAGGAGGAATCGGAATCCGACATAGACATGGTGAAGGCAATACCCTAAAGAAGAAGCTTTGATCGATTCGCGAAAGGAGAAGCAGAAGAAGATCGGCGATGATCGGAAACCTAATCAAGCTTTGAACAAAAAGAAAATAGAAACGGTTTGGTAAAATTTAAATTGAATGAGTTTAAAAAGGATAGTGAAAGAAAAATGTTGAGATTACGGTACGGAAATGGAAGAGTTAGTTTAAAGGGAAATTAATAATGTTATTAATATTACCGGTAGTTGAAGGAAGCATGACGTGTTGAAAGGTATAAAGATTGAAAGAGTTTGAAGAAATTTCCCAGAAGCGTAGTGGACCGATTGAGGACGAGTTCTTGAGCCGGCACAGCATGTCGTTGAACCGCTAGTGGGCTCCACCCCCTAACGCCAACGCATTTCTACGTCTCTGTACCTTCTTCTTCTTCTGTTGATCTAATTCTATTCCTTTTCCAATTTGTACACTTTTTTTACATTATTTTTCTACAAAAGAAAATAAATATATGTCGTATTATAAAAATTATAAAATATTAAATAAATAAAAAAAATTACAATTGCAAAAATAATTTATAAGAGACTAGTATTGTAGCCTCTGCATAAATCATTTTTATACCAATAATCAATAAAAGTCATTAATCATCTTATAGTATAATTATATATAATTGTAACCACCACCATAAAAATTGTTTTTATTCAATTGTTTGGGTTGATTGTTTGCATCAAGAATATGTTTTTTCAATAATTATAATAGTTTAAAAGTCGTTTTTAGATCATAATTCAATTAATAAATGTTGATATTTTAAAAAATATTTTTTTAATTTAAATTTGTGACTTTAAAGTTATATGTAGTTTCATATGGTAATTATATCGTATTATTTATAGATAAAAAAAAAATTATGCATAAATATTGTAAAATAATTTTAAAATATTTGTACACAGTCGTTCAATTATAAGTATCACTCATGTCAATTTGTTGTAATAATGAAATATGATCGAAGTATAGTTTAAATTGTTTTAAGATTGTAGTGTGAGATATCTTTAAATGACATATATATATATATATATATTATTCTAATTTTGAAAAATTATTCACATTCTCTATACTCATTAAAAAATTGCATTAGACTTTTTTCTTTTGCCACGTTTATATTTATTTATGTGATTTACTATATGACATCATTAGAGTTTTCATTTTAATTTATAGGTGTATGGTTAGACATCTAATATTTGTAAATTCAAATATACGATAGTTGTTAGTGACATAAACAAAGTGTGTAATCGGATTTCTTTTTTATAAATGGCACGTAGATATATAAGTGTGACAGAAAAAATATTATGCGTTATTTTTAGCGGGTCCAAAAGAGATAAAGGCATTTTGAAAACTAGAAATAAGTGTAAGTGTCTTTTAATAAGGCATTTAAATGCAGTTTCTCTTTATTTTCACGTTGACGATATTAAAAAAAAACATTAATCATTAATATTATCAACATAAAAATAAAAACAATTATAATATAATAACTATAATTTTCTCACATCTATTTTTTTACTTTTTTTTTTTTCTTTCCAAAATGAATCATAAAATAAGCTTGACATGTACAACTCATACACGGAACATGAGTTTCTCTCTAATCAATTAGTTAACTTTAGTATTTTTATTTTATGTTTTT
>JBBPBR010000007.1:10327473-10349843 GCA_037974775.1 Cicer pinnatifidum | reverse complement strand
AATTATAGATTCCTTCACTTTCAGAACAATGGATTCATTTTTTTTTTTTAAATTTCTTAAAATGAATTATTATTTTAATATCTAATAATTTAATAAAAATACTATTTTCTCTCTCTCTCTCTCTCTCTCTTATTTATACATCTAACAAAGATAATTTAATAAAAATAATATTATTTCCATTTTATTTATATATATTTTTTTATATAAAATGATCAAACAATTTAATTATTATGAAATAAAAAGACTGATAAATTTTTTTAAAAAAATAACAATCACCATTTAACAAATTTATTGGATGAATTTTGTCATTACATGTTCTTATAATAAAGGACGGGCTTATAATATAGAATAGACGGAGTAATTTATTTTAGACACTGATTTTTTAAAATTTATTAATTATATATGTTTTGGCCGTTTTTCCATGATAAGATTCTGGTTCAAGTCAACATAGACGCCACATGCTAGTCGGCGAAGTTTGATTCTTGTCTGTGGTCCCTTTTTGTTTGCTGCATTTATATCTGCCAAATTAAAGTCTAAATATATTTTTAATTTTAATTTTAATCATTTTAAAGAAAAATATCGTTTAATTCTTATAAAGTTATTCAACAAGTATTTTTCAATCTCTGATAAAATTAAGTATGTTTAATTGTCATTTAATTGGAATAATTTTTTATGAATATATTGAAAGTATTATAAAAATATTCTACGAAAATTAATATTTTTTAATTTGAGAAAAATAAAATTTAAATTTTTAAATGTAAAATACTTAAAATCAAAGAAACAGAAATATAAACCTATAAATTAAATTTAGAATTCATTTTTGTGAATAAATTTTTTATAATATAATAAATATATATACAAAAATTTATTCAAAAATATATGTTGATTTAATAGTTTTATAAGAACTAAAATTTTGTATTTTTTTACATATACTAAAATTGAAAGGTTGAAATTTTACAAAGATTAAAAATATATTTAATTTTCTTTTTTAATTTGATGTCACTTATTTTTAATTATTTTTTATTTAATATCGTGTTTAAAATAAAATTCATTCACAAATAATAACGCGTTTTTCGTTAACTGCTTACGATTTTATTTATATTTATTTTGCGTACACCACAAACCCTAGAACACTATCAACAAGGATACGAAAGCATATATAATTCATAAGTAACTTATAAATCGTAATTTAAATTACACAAAATAGTAAAATATATACACATTTTAAAGCACAATGAAAATAGTGAAGAGGCAGACAAGAAAGTGTTGTGGCAAAAAAATGATGATTTTTATGGCTTATGAATCCATTCGACGCTGAACTTTCTTTTGGCAAGAATTTATATGCTGCAAATGGGTCTACAAAGATATGTTATGAAGTCAATAAAAAAGTTGAAAAGTATAGTTATATTAGTTGCTAAATAGTATACTCAAATAGAAGGTATCTATTTCTTTGGCATATATTATCTGATTGCTAATTTAACTATTATGTGATTACTTGTTGCTATATCTTATTTTAGAAATTGACAATTAAATTAGTTAAATATTCATAATAAATTTTTGTATAGTTATCAAGATTACACGTAATATCTATTTGACACATTAATTATTGATGTTGGTTGATCAACTACGATTTTATGATGATTTAAAGTATTGTTATTGAAACTTTAGAGACTTCATGAGATCCGTGGTAGAGTTCCGAAAATCGACCATCTCCCACTAGCATTAATTATAATTTTTAAATAAATGATTTTTATAATTTTTTTAAAACAATTTTTAAATAATAAATAAAATTACTTTTACATATTAAATATTTTTTTATGGGTCAAATGGGTGTTCGATTTTTGGAGTGTCCACAAAAAATTTCTCTTATCAATACGAAGTTTTTACCTACTATATTTTCCATTGGTAAACCAAACCAAAGTTGCAAATTGCACAAATCCATCTATGTAAGAAACATAATAATTAATAATTTATTCACTACTTTGTTGATTTATCGAGATGACCTTTCTTGGATGGAAATAATATTGATGACATTACATCCATCAAAGGCATCCTTCGTCATACATTCAAATCAAAGATTTGGGTTATACCTCAAATATTTCATAGGTCTGAAAATATAAAAGATCAAAACAAAAGATCATATATTTGTCAATAAAAAAGTATGTCATGGACATCTTATCAAACACAAGTCTACTTGCCTCCAAACTAATTTTTAGACTAATGAACAGAGGATTCCAACACTGCTCTAGCTGACTTTGAACCATATAGAGACTAATCGGTAAACTTATTTACCTTACAACACTAGACCCAATATCTCCTTTTTGGTCAAGTAACTTAGTCAATTCATGAGTTGTCCAACAAAATCACATTTTGGGGCAGCAAATTCTTCTCTGCAATTGAAGGTGTTTTGTGATTCTGATTGGACAACTTGTGCTGATAATAGGAAGTTTATTAGTCAATATTGCATCTTTGGGTACTTATTAATTTTATTGTTATTCTTAGCTAGTTACAATTCATAGTATATAAATACTAGATTCTATTTTGTATTCTTTAGCACCAGTCATGACAAGTATATATTGGGTTATCCCATTCTTTCAATATCAATGAGTTACAGTTAAAATTCATCAAGTGTCAAATTGTAATATACATGTTACTCTTAATGCATATTTGATGTAAAACACAAGTTAAAATTTTCCATTAATTTTTTTTTTTTTATTTTCTAATCTTGTTATCAATGGGTTTCTTCTATTAGTTGCTTTGACCAGCCAAATTAGGAGAGAAGATTTAAAACGGGAAATAGTCTAAAAAATAGAGATGGTGGTAGCAAGGGTGATGATGGCAACGGAAAAAAAGTTGTGTTGAAATCAGCCGTGAACTTTCATTTAAATAGTCACAATTTTGTAGGTAGTGTCTTGTGAAGTTATTAATTTTATGAACCATGTGGGTGTTTGGGAGTTTCATATTCAGAATAGTTCAATTTTACACTATAATTGGAACAATAAGTAAGGTGAAAAAAGTAAGGTGTGACGAATTAGACTTGGTATGATGATGGTTTTGTTTAATTTTATCAAAGTGTCAATTGTTGCACGTATGATATTCATTCCACTTTCTATTGCCTTATTCAAAGCTTGTAGTTTATTTCGTGTGCATTCGATTAAATTTAACATTACTTCCAAGTTAGCCATTTTCTATCATAAGTTCATATGTTTATTCATTCCTCTTTCAAGTCCATTCAATTAAATTTAGCATTACTTCCAAGTTAGCCATTTTCTATCATAAGTTAATATGTTTATTCATTCCTCTATATTGCATTATAGGGAAAGATACTCTATTTGATATTTGTGTTATCATTCCTTTTTAGAGAAAGAAGACAATTGTTATATCATGTTCTTTTCTCAATCACATTTTATTACAAAATAAAAATGAAATAAACAATACGAATTAATTAAACATACTTACAACTCAACATGAATTAGAGAATTGTTTAACATGAATTAGAGAATTGTTTAGTGGTTTCTCAAACACTAAAACATGGACTATCTAAGTAACTAAGAAAATAGACAGGCAGGCAGCATGATTTTGATATTGCAAAAATTAAATGCTCTCATCATCACTATAGATGCCTTGGAGTTGGGGCTATGGGTAAAAATCCTCCCCATTTCTCAAAAGAAATAGAGATGTAGTTTTTTAGTATACAAGTGATGTAAAGGTACGTGTTCTAAAAATATGTAACATTAAATAAACATTTATAATTACAATTTGCCACTATGTAACATTATGTAAAGGACATGTTCATTTCTTTTAAAAAATAGAGAGAATTTCTACTCCTTTATTACAATTTGCCACTATGTTGAGAGTGCGTTTCTAGTTTGTAGGTAAAGTAGTAATTTTTAGGTCTTTTGGACCTGAGAAACCTTTCAGTTCATGTTTTTAAAAACAAAAGTAAACTGCGAAGTACTAGATGGTAATTCATTTATAAGCAATAGACAAAAAACCTTCTCAACCTTCAGCCTAACTGGCTCAGCAAACAAATAAAACAAGATAAAAATCTATACATAGTAAATTGTAATGTCACTATTTGTGGAACATCATCGAACTTTCTTTATAACATGGCGTGGATAAATAAGTAGCATGTGGACACAAACAAAATAACCCAATGTTCAAATCCCAAACAGACAATGTCACTTACTCTGAACTATAAAACAGTTCAATGATGTTTTCAAAAAAAGAAAACAGTTCAACATTACTTGAGAATGAAAATGTTACACAAAATTGGCAGCAACAAAATGTTTGTCAGTATGTAGTAGTTTACAAGTTTATTTGCATTTCTTTCACATGAATTTCCTTATAAAGAACTTCTCAGTATAGCTTATTTGTTACCTAAAGGGCCAAGCCTACGTAAGCAATCTGCAAAATTGGTAACAAATCCAGCACATTTCAAAGGGTCCTTGATATGTTCCTTGTAACAAGCTAACGAAGCAAGCCTCTCAGCCATGCAACGCTCAGGCTTTGGGTTTGGAAGCTTATACTCTTTATCATGGAGATCCTTTGCCTTTTGGGTTACTTCCTGCAACAAGATCTCCTCTTGCTTCTGCAATCTTTCCAAAACCTTCTCACTTTCCTGAAGCACAGACCGAATGCCTTCTAACTCTGAATGGGAAGGGTGTACAGGCACTGTTGCAGGTAGAAACAAAGGGGGCTGCACTGGCCACCCTGGAGCAGGCGCAGTCTCAGTTTTTCCAGCTACATTAGATTGGGGCTTTTCAGTCTCTCGTGCTACTTTACGTCTGACCCTTCTAGTTTTCTTCTTTATCACTGGATCGTCAACAAGCTTATCAACAAGGTCATTGCTAATCTGAATAGTAAATTCACCCATAATGCTATAAAGATATCAATATGGTAACTCCTGCAATATTTACCAAACATAAGTGATAATGCTAGAAAAAGATTGGTGCTAGAAAGTAGAAATAGTGGTTTGTTGTATTTATATTTTCAAGATATTCCAATTAACTTTTGTGGCTTTTGTTTACAGGTAACATTTTATGTCAGATTTATGATAATTAAGTGTTCAAGTGTCTAATTTATAAGGCCCATGGACTCTTGATCAACTAGCGTCAGTAGTGTGAGTCGGACATAACGTTTTGGGAGTTGCTTTCTTGCAATCACATTTCAGGTGAATCGTGTCAAGGAAGTTATAGTTAATAACTATAATTAAGAATTCCTAAGACATGTAGGTTAGAGGTCATGTAATTTGAAAGGTCAATTGTAATATAAAAGCTAAAACTTAACCTTTGTGTAGCAGATCCTTTGCTTGATTATGAGGCCAGAATCATCAAGATAATCTTCCTCTTTCCTGGTTTTACACAGGAACCAGCCATGGGCTGGTTTGGGTTCTATATTCATTCAAACCTTCTCTATTTCGTTTGAACCGCTATCTAGATTCTAGAGTCTTTGCTTAACATCAAAGGTGGAGATTATCTTTACACTCTGTAAATTAGTAATTTACTCCTCCATTAAGTTGCTTAATAAAGAGCAGTAAATTGAAAGTGGATAACAATTATCTTAAATTCCACATGCTGAAAGAATCTCTAAAGGAAAGTAACAAAATCTTGTCACTATATTAACAGTTACCCTGGAAAGGGGAAGACATTGTGCACAGTCACACATCATTTCAGGTCCAGTATAGTTTCTCTCAACCCTCACAAAATACTTGAAATATGTATTTGGTAAGGTAGAAATTGGGTCTCATTGTCTGAACTGAAACAGAGTACTTAAACCAACATAAAATTGAACAAGCTCTAAAATAAATTTAGTTTGCTTAAAATTTAGTTTTGAAGTTATTATTATAGTAAAATGATACAATAGGTCTGAGAAATTAGGAAGCTTTCGTTTACCTTGAGAAAAGGTTTTCTATTTTCTATTTTCAAGGAATGTTTCCTCAAAATAAACGAGTTCTTAGATTCAATTACAAATTGGTAGCATGAAACAAACTTCAGAACGAAATTCTTTTGAAGTTGTTTTGACTTTTAAACATCAAATAAAATTTAGTTTGTATTATTTGAAGTGATAATCCTACACATACAATTATGAAGTGATTCAATCTTAAAGTCAGAACAAAACATAGAATTAAGACTAAACCCCCCACAAATCATGCATTACTCTCAACATCTAATTAAGCATTCGGCAAAACACAATTGAACTACACGATACATTCTAAAAAGTACTTCTGTAAAAGCAGAAAAATGAATTATCTAAGTAAGAAAAATGTGGCATCACACATCATTGCCAATACTACTCGGTAGCTAGCTCTACATCTGTTTTATCCAGGTGTATAATCCGAACGTTTTTTCCACCAATCCAAAGGCCAAACGCTAAACTTCTCTTTAATTCTAAACTTCTTTCAACCTAATCGTATAAAAAGTCACTATTATTTGTGTCTATAGATGATAAATATCATCATAAATTCATACATATTTGTGAGTTCCCCGGTTCGAACCTATTGAAAGTTGTTACATGCAATTGATATATGCAACATCGAGAACAAGTAGATTTAGTCGTTGATCTAGAATTAGAACATTTATTGCACAAATAGAAATGAGACTAACCCTAGGGATTGGTCTGAATATCAAAATGTTCAACTGAAGTGTTTTGAAAACCTACAAAAGCTAGAGCGATATAAAGAAATTGGGAAAAAAGTGTGAACGAAAATCGATGTAGAATAATTCCAGGATCAAACGCATCTGAAAATTTGAACATGGAAAATGAATAACGTACCGAATTGCACGATATCAAGTTAGCGCAAGACGCTGAGGAGAAATCAGAGAATGAAGAAGCAATCTACTATATTGCACGCATTTGGCATTGGCAGTACGAACGAAGCGCACCCTCAACTCAACTTACCCTTCCTCTCAGGTACACACGACTCGACGTGGGTTAGCCTGGGCCGACTATTTATTGGGCCTAAAAGAATATTTAAAATCATTGGGCCTCCGGATATTTTGGTGCAACAACCCAACACCATGTTCTCCAAGTAGGAACACATGTCATTACTCGTTAAGAGGATTCTACCCTGCAACCCCACATGTAAACCTCTCACGCCCTTAATCAATCTAAAAATATAGTTATATCTTTTATAAAATTTTCAACTTTTTTAACTTCTCATTTTTTCACTTCACTTTTCAAAATATCCGAAAGTTTCCGAAGTTTCGAAATGAAAATTTTCAGAATTTTCGAAATGGAAATTTTCAGAATTTTCAAAACTTTTAAACAATTCAAAACTTTCGAAATAGAAAATTTTCGAAACTTTTCATATTTGAAAACTTTCGAAACTTTACAAATTTTCGAAATGTAATCCTTATTTCAAAAATTTGAAACTTATGAAAATTTAAAACTTTTGAAACTATTAATAATCTAGAAACATAGTTAAATTAAATAGTCATCATCGTCTATCTCAGTATACAATATGCCTCAAGTAACAACTCTACAATGACTTTAAATGTCACTTCAATTATCATATAAATTGACTACAACAAATATAATTTCAACCGCTCTATAAATAGGAGGTTTATTCCCTAAGTATCACATACTTTTATTCATTACTCACTAGACTTACTATCTGTTTACATCACACTTTGGTTTACTTTGACGTCATATTATCTTTGCAAATACCTTTATTTGGAGTTGTAGTTTACGAAAAGTAGGAGCTCAGATTAGAGCATCACCACATCAGTATAGAGCTCATATCACCACCATCGGTGATCAACCTCGTAAGTTCATACAAGAACAACTTAGTTAGAGGATTGGAGGAGAGAGAATGTGAGAATTATTTTAAATTTTAGTTGTTTGATTCAATTATTTAAAGGAGAATGGAGAGAAACAAAATATATCACACATTTATCTTTGCCTCTCTCTAATTTGTAGGATTTAGAAAGGAGAGAAGGAGACCAAAGTAGCTTATAAATCATACAACATTCTACACCTCCTATTGAAAACAATATAAATTTAATTAAAAACTCTTGTTCCCTCTCCCTTTTTGAATTAAATATATTTTTGTTCTCTTTCGTCCATTCCCCTCTATTATAGTCACCCCTTTGTTAATATTGCATCTGAGTGCAACGTTGTTTTATTTATCGTTTTGATATAATGTTGTTTGTTTTTTTTTTCTTCTTATTGCGGTATTCATTTAGTTTATATTTGACATACTTTTATCCATTACAAGATTAAATCAATGACTATGATGTAGTCAATATTACACATTCAAATATCTGAGTATTTTAAATACTTGAATTTTGTCATATTTATTAACATATCATTGTTTTAAGTTATTAATCCGAATATTATGAGTTTATTTATAAATTCATTATTTTTATTTTAATAATTTTAAATTTATATTGTATTGATTTATTATACTCGTTTAAATAAATGAATATATTTTTTTTGTAATAAAAGCAGAGTAACCGTTGATCTAAAGCTTAGCAACAAGTTTTATAAAATTAAATATAAATGTTTCAAATATAATTAAGATAGCCTTGTTTATATTAAGTATGCTTTTGACCGGTTCCATTGCAAATGCATACATAATTACATACCATGATAATTATCACTAAATCAACAAGACTACAACAACAGGTATTGATAAAGGTAACCAACAAAAAAATTTCTTCAATATTACCGATTTAAACATAAACATAATTTAACTAACTTCATCTTATTTAATTTTATTATTATCAAAATATACTTAGATATAGGAATTTCTCATACAAAATAAAATGAAAAGAACTAGCCAGCAGTTAGAAAATGTAATTAATTGATTGAGTACATTAAGAAAATTAAATAAAACTTATCACTATTTTTAATATTATATAAAATTGGTTACTTTTTCTAATAATTATGTCCGATTTGATTAACATAGACATGGTTTGCCACCTGTTTAAGTTGGTGAATACTTTTGATTGACAATATCTGCCAACTTGTACCGCAAGAAAATTCATGGCGAACATATAAACCTATATTAATAAATATATTATCATATGCAACATAGCTAACATAATAACAGACAATTTATTAGCCATTTTTTGAGGTAAATGACAAGGATCAAATGTTATGCCAGCTCAAGAGAGTAACCACATATACTTGTAGTGTAGTGCACAACACTTCAGCAGAAGAGAAGACAACCGTTCAATTTTCGAAATCTTAGCAACGTTCGTTGCTGATAACCAAGTGGAACGAAAAATACAATCCTTGTAGCTGTTATTAATTAGGCCACTGGTTTTGTTTGCTAATCGTGTTGTTTTCTTCTCGGAGTGTCTCTTTCTTAATCTATCATGATTAAGAAATTTCCTTGAATCGCAATTCGTTGTTTACCAAGTGCGTACAGTGCTTTAAGTTTTTTATTTATTAAATTATATTATAAAGTTAATATGTCAATTGCCAATCAGATGATAAAGTGGATAAACATCAATTAAAGTTTAACCTTGAGTGTCCTTATATCATCATATTTTGTATAATAACAAATTACAACTCTTATTCCATCTTATACACGTGCTTGTCCTATAGTGGATTTATTCATTAAAAATTAATCTACGACAATTCGGTCATACCATTTTAAAAAACAAAAAATATCTGAAAATAAAATTGAAATCATATTTCTAAAGTGAAATGTATACTAGCTTTTTTTCCCATTAAATTAATATGTGGGGACAGTTTTCTCGCATTACTTTTGAAATTAAAATGATAATAGAATTGAATTAACAAAAGGTTCAGACATCGAAGTGAAGGTACCCGAGAAATATAGTTATTATTATGGTGCATATGATAACAGTATTTATATTTTATAGTACCATTCTGTATGTGCTTCATTCTTTTTTTTCTTTCTCAATATATGTGCTTCATTCGAATGTCTAAATTTTATTCGGCCATCAGCATAGGCGCCCCAGTGCTACTTGTAGGCTCGACCAAAGTTCATGGTTATTACTTATTTCCTCGTATCTCAATTATAAAAGAAAACGAATCATCACAAAGGAACGTATTTAGTCTAAATTTTAAACCATATATTTAACTTTTGTTAACCCTATTTTTCTTATATTTAAAACTAGATGGATCATTAGAATAATATTAGCCACACAATTTTTAACACACTTTTCTATTGTTAATAATATATATTTACTTGTTAATAATATATAAATTCGCGTCATGAAAATCTGGAATTTAAACAGTGTAAAAATTTACTTCACTGATTAGTTGTTTCCCCCAACTAATAAAATGATATGTCTACTAACTCACACTTCTAACGATGATTTATCTTTTAATCAGACGATTATATTAAGAAAGTGCCTATGCAATCAACAACGGATTCCTAGACTATTCTCCAAAGAGTGTTTAGTGTAGAAAATTAAATTACTAACTAAATATTGCATGAAAAATTAAGGAAAAATAAAGGAAAAGAAAAATAATAAAGATTTTTTTTATTGCGTTGAAAATAATATTTGCTCGACTACTTACAAACTCCTACTACCTTAGAAACATACAGTAACGCTATTTATACGTTTTCACATTTTACATCATACTACATCACGATTAGTAACACTATTTATACGTTTTCACATTTTACATCATACTACATCACGATTAACAACATAAATATAGGTAACTATCCGGCAGGGTTTATGTTGCAGACTCTGAAACTTTCATTCAACATTACCAAAAAAGGAACATAGCTCATGTCATTTTTGGTATTCTCTGCTATAGGTGGTGTCCCACTCCCAAAGTGCTTCCACTAATGGTGTTTCATCGAATCATAGGCTATTCAAGAGAGACTCGTCACTGCAAACGCTATCTAGCAAAAGGGTATCTTCTCCAGAAGATTTTTCAGCTGGGATGACCTTGAGTTCTCCTCTGAAACACTCTTGAAACTTAAGTACTTAACCTGTTTATTTCGAACCTCTTTGTACCAAAACAACATAATGATGATAAATATATAGAAAAACAAAAACTTTTCACTGAAAAGGGCTTTCATTGGTTAATAGATTTAAACATAATTCATTATAAAAATCCAGCATCCATTTCAGAAAAAATTGGGATGAGTACCTACAAAAATTTCAGATAATTGTTGACCTCGTTCGAATCAGAAAAATAGTGCAATCCTAATTTACACTGGGATGTAAAGAGACACCCAGAACAGAAGAAATATAAATCACCTTCCAATTCATTAACCAAAACCAGGCGGTACATCAGGGTCTTCATCACTACAATCAGCTGGTGGATTGTGCTCTGCGTCTATTGGAAATCCAGGAGGTGCATTTTTATGATTATCTTCACCAAGTGTATCCTGTGGCAGGTGGGAATCTTCCTTGCACTCTGCAGTGGATCCTTGCCTCTGAATCTGCACCTTCCCTTTATCATGATCCTCATGATTGTTATTATTCATATGATTCTGTAAGAGAGTGAAACCTGGCGGCTCTTCAGGATCATTTTCATGCAAAGGATCATCATTCTCAGTAGCTGAAGCTGTTCCACACTGACTCTGAACTGGCATTGCATTGGATGTTGATAACAGAACCTCATCTTTCCCTTTGGGGTGTGCCAGCTTATCATAGACAGATTGCACTGTTTCCATAATTTCACCTTTCATGCCATCACTTGATCTGATTATTTGCCATAAACTGTCGGATATGTGGCTCATAACTTTCTCACTGAAAAAAATAAATAAAAGCAAAATAAAAATATAGTTCCCACATAAACTCAACTGATCCAACTACTTCAAAAGAAGGTACATACAGAGTCACAATGTGGTTGAAAAACAATGCATTTTGAGTAAGAATATCATGTATCACTGTAAAAATGCAATTTACGCAGACGCTAGGTGGGGCAAAACTTACCCAACTTCTTCATATATGACATCAGAAAGCTGTCTAGGTTTCATATTTTCTGCTCCAGCCCGATTGAGTGCCTCTGACTGTTTCACAATTGATGTAATATGTTGCCGCAACTCTTCCTGTTATGAAAAGCCCAAACTCATAAACCAAACAGTCCATTACACTAAGCCGTAAAAACTCATCACTGTTACTAACAATAAAAAATTAACGACAAATACCAATATTATCATATTCATAGCTTGATTAGATATAAATTACATCAGAAGAAGCACATATTTGAAATACAATATACACCCTAAAGAGAAAAGAAGAAAAGAGAGAGGGGAGTTGGGAATGGGAGTGAAGCATACATTGTCCTTGATCTTACGAATGATCTTCAAACGAAGCCTGTCGAAGTCACCATCGTCTTTGAGTTTAGCAATAACCTCTTCTTTGTCAACCATAACCTCTTCTCTACTGCTTCCCATAACTCACATTCCTCCGATGTAGCACAAATAAACTGACATGTGTTTCTACTTTCTTCTCTGCAACCTGTGAAACCCCGCTCCCTCTGCTAGAAATATATATATATATCTATATGGTAACTCCTGCCCAATTTACCAGAAATAAGTGATAATAATAATAATGATGACGACGATCATAATAATAGTAATAATAACCCTGGAAAAAGATTGGTGCTAATATTCTAATTAAATTAGGGTTTTTATACTTATATTTTCAAGATATTCCACTTAATTTTCAAGTCTATTGGTTACGAATAGCACTTTATGTCATATATATGATAATTAATTGAGTAAATACTTAAAATAGTTTGACATTTGTCACTTTAATCAACTTAGTCCATTGCTTTAGAAATATTTCAAAATGGTTTATGGCATTACAAAAGGTTGATCAAATTAGTCAATCTGTCAGTGTTTGTCACTTAACAGAAGTAACGAGGCTTATGTGTGATGTTATGTGCCTAGTTGGCACACACTTCACTGCATACATTGCTGCCACGTTTGAACAAAGTCAATCGTAAATTTGAGGTACCATTTTGATTCTTTCCTGGTTTATACAAAAGAACCAACCAATGGTCATGTTTGATTCTTTTTTCTTTCAAATACTTCTTACTTGGAAGGAACTTATCCACGCTCTTTGCTTTACATATTTATTATCTGTAAACTATCACTATGAATTAGTTAGTGTTGTCGATGGCGGATGGCAGAAAGCTGAAAATCCACCATAAAACACGCCATTGCGGCATAGAGCAGACATCCCTTCAAAAATTGTCAATGGCGGTTGTAAAAAAATTTGAGGCCTCATGCCCGCCATTTAACGAAACTAGAATTAGTAACTAATTCATGCATTAAGTTCGCCAATAAAGATGAGTAAATTCAAAGTGCATGGCATTTGGCTTAAACTTCAGATACTAAAAAATCTTCACCGGAAAGTAGCAAATTCTTGCCACTGTCTCAACAGATATGACTCGGAAACTAACAAGATTATGCAGTGGGACCCAGCGATTCAGGTCCAGAAAGTTTCTCTTAGCCCTCAGAAAATAATTAAATTGCCATGAATTAAAACAGAATACTTAAATTAACCTAAAACTGAACTAGCTCTAACATGTATTTAGTTTGCTTAAGCACAGCAGAATATAAATGAGACAAACCCTATATTCGAATTCCACTGAAGTGAATTGATAAATAAAAAAGAAAATCACATACAACAACTAGAGCAATAAACATAGGAAAATTGATTTTAAGGTTTAAAGGCATGTGAACATGAAAGATGAAAAACATACCGAATCGCACGATATGAGGACGAATTTGGATTGCTACGGTGAGGAGGAATCACGATGTTTGGCAGCACGAAGCACTCTCAACTCAACAACCTCTCCTCTCACGACTCCACCGATCCACGACGGTTAGCTGGGTTGTGGTAACATTTTTTTTATTTTTTTTTATTTTATTATTATAGTCGGGTTGGGTCACTATAAGATTAAAGTTAATTTTTGTACTTGGAAAAAAAAATTAACTTTTGTATTTAGTTTTTATCTCTCTCTCCCTCTTTTTATTCCGGAAATCAGTTTTTTTAAATATACTTTTTGTATGAATTATTCTGAATAAAAAGTATATTTAAAAAAAATTAATTTCCAATTTTTTTCAAAAGTATTAATTTGAAAAAATAAAAATATAATTTTGTTTTATCAAAGATTAAAATTTAAAATTTTCAGAAAATGTTTTTTTTTTTAAAATACATATATTTTAAGAACTCAATTTTGAATATTTAAAATTTGTATATTAAAAAAGAAAACTTATACGATATTATGAAGAAAAATAGTGTATTAGGGCTATCAAAATTTTAACTAACTAATAATTGAGTTACATTTTTCTTAATATATTTATGCATTTATATATTGTGTATTAAAAATTGATTAAATTAATATTATCATACATTATCTATTGAATTTAATTTTAAATAATTATATAAGTTAATTCCATAATCAAAACTCATAATAAATCAAAATAAATTTAAATTAAAAAATTTTAATAATGATAAATCTATAATTAAGTTATATTGATTTATGTGATTTAATTATCGTTTAATTAATGAAAATGTCATATCATTAAAAATAATACATATAAAAAAATTTCAAAAATTAGTTAATAAAATAATCAAAAATTAATTTGAAAATGATAAATTAAAAATTCATTTTATTTAAAATAAAAAATGTACTTAAGTTTATTTTAAAAATTGTGGAGTTAGAGAACCAAGATAGGTAAATGAAAAGATCAATGTTTAATACAAAAACCTAACACAATATCATTTAAGTTGAATCATCGTGGATTTACTGACGTGTTTCCTCGTCTCCTCTAATTATTGGTGGAGACGATTGCAAAACATCCTAAAACTCTTTATCATTTTTTTTCAACAAAAAGAAAAGTATATAAAAATACTAAATAATTCATAAAACATATAGAACCAAATCTATACAAAAATTAGTTTTATTATCCTTAACGTCGTAACAATAATAACTAAAACGATAAATTATGTATAATTAGAACAATTTAATATTTATATTTTATACAATAAATTTAAAAAATAGTGATAGTTTAGAAAATAAATTAAAATTTTATTTAAAATAAAATACTTTTTAAAGCTCTAAACTTTACCAAAAGGAGAATGCTTTGTTTACCAATTTTTGTTCGCGGTCTCGGTCTCGGAAGATTGCCTCTCCAAGTCTTCTCGTTGACAACGAACAATTTAAAATTAAAATGTCAAGATCAAGAAGAAATTTCGATAAAATTTAATGAGGTGTAGATTGATTAAGACCAAATTAATTATAAAACGAAATATTAAATAGTAATCTTTAATTTTTTTTAGAAAAAAACAATTAAACTTAATAATAAGTAATTGTTAACACTCGTCAATTTAATGGAGAGTAGTTATTTTTTATATTGTTTTATAAATTTTAAATTAATAAATTAGTGATTTAATTAATAATTTTTTAAAAAGTAAATTAATAATAATAAAATTAATAAATTTATATTTAAAATAATTTGAGACGAGAAGAAAAATTCGAAAATTATATATCGAGTTAGGTGGGCTAACTTCTCAAACGGATTTTTTACCAACATATCCCCTTTTTTGAAAACGTATCCCAAATTGCCCCCTTTTCAAAAGTTGTTACCAAAATGCCCTACTTTTTAGGGTTAGTGGAAAAACTCTCCCTGGGGGAGCGACCACTCAAATAGGCAAATTTTTCTCCCCTAGTAGGAGGTCGCATCCCCGGCCAGCGACCTCCCAAAGGATTTTTAAAATTCGTTTTTTTAAATTATGTATATAATTTAAGTATTTTTAAAATAATAATAATAATAATAATAATTATAATTATAAGAATAATAATAATAATGATTAATAATAATAATAATAATATATTATGATTATTATTATTATTATTATTAATTATAATATTAATAATAATACATTAAAATAATTAATAGTATTATTGTTAATTATTATTATTATTAATTATTATGATTACTATTATTATTATTATTAATGTATTATTATTATTATTAGTTAAAAATAATTATAATTAAATTAAAAATTATTATAATAATTCAATAATAATAATAATCATTATTATTCTTATTATTATTAATTATTACTATTAATTATTATTATAATTATTAATTATTGTTATTATTAATTGTTATTATTAATAAGAAAATACATTAATAATAATAATTATATTAATAAGACAAATTACATTAATAACATAAAACAAAATACATTAAATTAAAATAGGAAATACATTAAATTAAAATAAGAAAATACATTAAATAGAAAAATTACATTAATAATATAAAACAAAATACATTAAATTCATTAAAAAAATACATCTTATTAATGTCCACCTAAATGACCTCCAGTTCCACATCTAGGATTTCGTCGAACTCGTCTAGCCCTTTGAACGAGTTGAGGTTCTTGTGGTTCATCCTGATCATTATCCTGAACATTAGTTGTAGGTGGATTAGAACCACTACCAACTTCCATATAAGTTTGAGACGAATTATTATACATGGAGTCAAACACCGCATAAGCCGACTCAGGGGTTGTGCACTGAGTTCCAAACAAATTATAGAAAAGCCCACTTTCTATTGGATGATCAGGGGTTGGTATTTCTGGAACCGGAATGTAGTACTGAGTCGTTGATGGATATGGAATTTATGTGGTAGAGACGTGTATATTAGGTGACGATAGAGACGGTTGTGTCATGTTTTGTTGTTGTGGGCTTGATTGAGAGGTCGACGGAAAATAAGGATATGACGGTGGTTCCAAACGGGGATCACGGAGATATTGTTCGACCGATATAAATAATTTGGTGTGTTGTCTAAACCAAATCATATATTCTTGGTTGTGGCATAAAAGACCTTCTACAATCTTACCTTGCAACACATAATTGTGACGCTCGTTCCAATGTTGAATTTCTTTCCTCCAAACCCAGTTCCAATTATCATCAATCCCATGTCTCATATCGACCTCATGATACGCTCTCATGTCCTCTGGTGGTTGTGGTATTTGTTGATGGAATCCAAACTGAAGTGTGACCCTATCTATATGATGTTTTTCAACAATATGATAACAATGCAGATAGGTGCATGCAGTCCAAGTGACCATCTCTTCTTCTGAAACTTCATGTTGGAACATGAGATAAGGTCTCCAATAGAACTGATATTTAAAAAAAACAAGCTAGAGTAATTATAACTAGTTCAAATAAATGTGAATAAATGTTCAAATAAATATTTAAAAAGTTCTATTTAATGTATTTTCTTATTTTAATTTAATGTATTTCCTATTTTAATTTAATGTATTTTGTTTTATGTTATTAATGTAATTTGTCTTATTAATATAATTATTATTATTAATGTATTTTCTTATTAATAATAACAATTAATAATAACAATAATTAATAATTATAATAATAATTAATAGTAATAATTAATAATAATAAGAATAATAATGATTATTATTATTATTGAATTATTATAATAATTTTTAATTTAATTATAATTATTTTTAACTAATAATAATAATAATACATTAATAATAATAATAATAATAGTAATCATAATAATTAATAATAATAATAATTAACAATAATACTATTAATTATTTTAATGTATTATTATTAATATTATAATTAATAATAATAATAATAATAATAATCATAATATATTATTATTATTATTATTAATCATTATTATTATTATTATTATTATTCTTATAATTATAATTATTATTATTATTATTATTATTATTATTTTAAAAATACTTAAATTATATACATAATTTAAAAAAACGAATTTTAAAAATCCTTTGGGAGGTCGCTGGCCGGGGATGCGACCTCCTATTAGGGGAGAAAAATTTGCCTATTTGAGTGGTCGCTCCCCCAGGGAGAGTTTTCCCACTAACCCTAAAAAGTAGGGCATTTTGGTAACAACTTTTGAAAAGGGGGCAATTTGGGATACGTTTTCAAAAAAGGGGATATGTTGGTAAAAAATCCCTTCTCAAACTATTGGAAAACATTTAAATCGAATATACATTACACAGATGAGAACACAGTGTGTTGGTGATTTCAAACACACGTTTTCAAACACACTATTAATGAAATATACAATACACATTTTTCTTTTAGGAAAATAAATACACATGTTGCCTTAAAAACATGTCTTTTTATATTTCACACTTTTTCGTCGTTTTTTCTTTCTTTCTTTTAAACCAAATTTTTAATATCTTTTTTCGGCATTACTCTATCGTTCTCTATATAATTGTTGTTGCTATTAAGAATTAAACAAGGGATTCGTTAATTGTTTTCAAGTGTGAATTCATTTTCTTAAAATGATTATGTTGAAGAAGAAATTTGATCTCTCAACTGTGAGTTCTTCAACTATTATAAATAGTATTAAATACAATATATTAATATTTAAACTACTGAATTTAGAAATCAAATGTTAGTTTTATTTGCCTACATAATATATCTTTGCTTGGCTAATTACGTGAATAATATGTGATAGCTCCGATCGATTTTCGATTATTCAAATTATAATTTATAATATATTATTTTAATAATATTATTATAAAATTATATTAACGTATGAAGTACGAAACAAAAAATCATATATAATATATTAAAAATTAATATTACAGAATAAAATAAATCGATGTTTGAATTATATAAAATAATAATAAAAATATATCAACTTACACAAATAATTAATAAGTATTAAAAATTAATTGAAATGAATCAATAGTAGTTTCAAGTAATATCTCATATTAATGAAAAAATAAGTAAATGTTAAAATTTATAAATGAGATTTGGTTTGGTTTTTAAAATTGAATTTCAAATCAGGTCGGTTTTTCCATAAAAAGATCTAAATTCATTAAATAATATTCGATTTTGTGCGATTTTCAATTTTTTTTAGATCAATTTGTAGGTTTTTTTTTTGAATGGTTTGGATGTGAACCCTCTAGTGCCCAATGGTCGGCTCGTCTTTCCTGTCTTCACGATATGTCTCGTTGCCGATATATGCGTGTGTATTTTCTGATATCGTATCTCCATATTAATCGTTAGTGATGCTAAAAATAGGGAACACAAACTCAATTGTCAATCATAAAATTTTATTGAACTTCAATTCATTCTTATAAATTCGCAACTTCGTGGAACGCGATTCAAGAAAGATTCAACTAATTTATATATATTTGACTATTTTTTATTAACCTAAGAAAAATCCGACTACTCTAAATTCAATTACATGTTGTTCTCGGTTATCAATATATTTATTTGGTCAAACAATAATTTATCATATTTGTTAACTCTTCTTTCTTCTTTTCTCTCTTTTATCATCTCTCATTTTTTTAGATCTCTCAAACTCGTAACATCGTTTTAGTAAGGAAATTATTAACATAGTTGAACTAATACAAAAGGTCCAGAGTGAGCGTGACACAAAACAATAACACTAATGTGTGATGTTTCTCTAATGCGACAAAAATTTAGGAAATGAAGAAAATACAACTGAATAAATAAATCACATAAGATTTCATCATTATTTTCAAAGTAAAAATTTTTGTACAATATTCAAGTTTTAGAACCTTCTAATATTACTTTTACATTTCACTTTAGTTTTGTCACTAAAGTACACATAATCAAATTACACCAATTGGAAAGAAAGTGTATGTACTATGTAGCATTTCCCTGAATTTTGGTTTGCTATAATTTTTTTTTTTGGGTGCCATAGAAAAAACTCAACACAAGAGCATAAAATTTGAGCTCATGGTATATTGTCACATGTACATATTTGAAGCCTTAATTTCCCTTCACCACCAAATATAAATACTTTATTTATTCATATGCTAATGCTTACTATTTTCCTTCATGTCTATAGTTTGCATTGTACTTGACTCTTTCTCATTGAAACAATTAAATCCAAAATCATGAATACCAAAATCTTGACAATCCAATAGCCAAGAACAATTATCCTCCCAAGAAGGCACAAAACTCATGTCATTTTTTGTATTCTCTTCTATAACTGTAGTGTTATCCCATTCCCAAAGTGCTTCCACCAATGGTGTTTCATCCAACCACAAACTATTCATTAGAGAATCATCACTACAAATGCTATCTAGCAAAAGGGAATCTTCTCCAGAAGAATTCTCAGCTGGAGAGGAACTTGAATTCTCCTCTGAGTTGACAACAACACCATCAGTTCCCTTCACCTCATGGTTATTTTCAGCTTGTGGAAAATTATCTGCAGGGGATGAATTAGTACTATCTTGTGATGTAGTTTGTTTATTGAGAGGTTCATGAGTAATTGGATCAATTCCCATCTTAATGAGCTTTTTCTTAATGTGAGTGTTCCAGTGATTTTTTATCTCATTGTCTGTTCTCCCTGGTAATCTTGAAGCAATCTTGGACCACCTGTGACAATAATCAACCATATATCAAAATCTATTACCTTAGCTTAGGTTGATAGCAACATTTTCATATAAGCTTGACATGGTACTCTTTCTTGGTCACAATGATATGTACTAAATACTAATCAAATGAGAAGTTACACATATTGCCAAGTAAATTTGTTTGTGATCCCATTTAAATTTAAGGATAACCGTGTAACAGTGAATTCTCGTTGAATTGAATGTCAGTATAAAGTTAATAGTTTATGTTGTATTGTTATATTGAAATTCATAAATATATATTTAAACAGAAATTAAATGATTTTGTCTCTGTAAATTTACGGATTTTTCGAACTTATAATCTCTACTAATTTTTCTTCTTCTGTTTTTAGTCCCTCATTTTATTAAAAAAAAAAAAAAAAATATGTTGTTTTTAGTGTCTATTTAGTAGCTAAAAGAACCCTATTTTATATAAGAAGAGACTAAATACATAAAGGTGGCGACTAAAATTTGACTATAAAAATATTAAAAATAATATATCTATTACTCTAAAATAAAATATAAATAAAAAAGATATTTGAAATGTTGATAAATTTAATCTTAATTTTTAATTAGATACTTTAACTTTTCAAATAATATTTTTGTTGTTAATTTGATTTCAGAGGTGCTCTGGTAAAAACCTATTTGACAGTTTGTATAATCTGGGAACAAAACAAAAGCTAATATTCATTTGCTTATGCTTCAAGAAAGCCTTGTTTAAACCTCAAGGCATGATTTAAAAATGCAGCACCAACTTTTAACATGAATAGCAGTTTAAACGTGTTAATGGAAGGAGTTTGTTGCTAAATGAAAAATAAATAAATAAATAACCTGTTTCCAAGACGAGCATGGAGATCAATAACAAGTTGTTCTTCTTCTTCGGTTAAAAGACCTCTCTTTAAATCAGGACGAAGATAATTAGTCCAACGAAGACGACAACTCTTACCACAACGCCTAAGACCAGCAAGTTTAGGAACAGCACGCCAACAACATTGGCCATTTGTAAGAATGAAATTGATAAGTTTTTTGTCTTCCTCAGCAGTCCATGGTCCTTTCTTCACCCCAAGTTTGTCACAACAAGGTTGTCTCCCCATAGCACTAAAAAGTAGTAATAACTTAACACCAATATAAGTCTTTCAAACTAATGCAAAAGCAAAAGTCTCACCAACACTGACTTTATATATAGCCCTCAAATTCTTATTTTCTACCCTAATTAATTAATTAACTATAAGAAATAAAAATGTGCATAACTATTAAAAAAAAAAAAAAAGAAAACTTTTAAGAGACAGAGAGAAACAGGAGAAGGTTGAGGGGGTCCACTATGGGTTGTGAAAGGTCTGTGTGAACTAATATAGGGTATTCTGGTGTTTCCTAGCTGCACAAAATTGGTGATTGTGAAAGATGGGTCACCCAATGCCAAGGATTAATGTAATGAGGATATATTTTATATCTTAAAAGGTAAAAAAAAAATAATGCGTAAAATGATTATGCTTTTTAACATTTTCCATTACATATACACTGCCATGATTTCACTCTTACTCAATCATTCCGTCATCACTACGTATGTGTGTTATGGTGAGGGCGATGCCTAGTACTCTATTATCTATGCTCTTCATCAAAAGGGTAACCGGTTCATTTTATTAAGTTGGACCTGTTTTCTTTTTTTAATAGATGTATAATTACCGACAGATATAAAATATACTCTCAATATTTTGAGGTTAAATCTAAGACGTTAAATATTTAATTTAATAATATCGATATAAAATTTCAAGTTTAAATTTAAGACGTTAAATATTTAATTTAATAATATCGATATATTATAGATTGAATTAGGACTTAAACAATATTATTTTATTATATATTGTATTTACTATATAATTTATGATGACATGATATAAAATATATCATATTTAAACGATAAAATTATCATTGTAAAATAACTATATACTATTTTTTCAAATTAACTTACAATAGTTTAAAATATTGTAAATTAACAAATAAATATTAAAAAAATAGATA
>JBBPBR010000007.1:10309062-10326964 GCA_037974775.1 Cicer pinnatifidum | reverse complement strand
CATTTATAACTTGAGATTAATATATCATAATTATTTATATCCATGATTTTAGATGTAGTTATTTATAGTAAAAGTTAGACATGTTTAATGATTTAACAATTGTAATTGTCTGATATTATTATTATTATTATTATAATAATGTAAATACATATTATAATATTATAATACGTAACCATTTTCTTTGTGCATATTGTAGTCTATATGTGAAACTTAATTCAAGTTATAATTATACTATGAACATTTAATTTATTTTTTTAGTTATCATACTACAATTTCTTTTTATATAATTATTTTTATTTTGTTTAGAAGAGAAATATATTAAGAATTCAAATTAGGGAGCTGACACTATCAATATCCATACACATAGTTAACTATATCAAAATACGTATAATGAGTTATGTGTACAAAGACATCAACACATTTATTTCTTTTACGATCAATTGACACTACTTTAACTTATTGGCGATAAAAATGAATAAGATTGACCACTAATTTCTACAAAATTCAATTATAGATTTGAAGGGTGATATTAACTACAATAAATTATGTCAACAACCACTTTTGAGTCAGATTCGTTAATAACATGGTGGTCCAATTAAATAGCAGCTTGTCAAAGAAAATTGCACAAACTTCAACCATTATAGCGTTTAAAGATAAACGTCAACTTTTTTTAAAAATGCATAAATAAGTTTTCATATATAATCACATTATTATCTTATTGTCTATTTTCACTTTAAAATATTTTATTTAAAAAATCATTTTTCTACTTTGTGAACAAGACGGACTCAATTACACTAGTTATACTTATAATATGAAATTCATGACAATTCATTAATATTGTTCGATAAAGAATGTACTTTGCTCAACTTTTTGTTCAATCAAAACCCTCCACGAATCAGAACCTTCTCAATAAAAGCATTATTGATACGAGCATAAATCCGAAAGGATCGCCTAGTTTTAAGAGACTAAATCCTAACATACATCTAATCTTATATTGATACCCATTTTCTTTTAAGTATACCCATATTATTATATAGTGTACTACTTAATTGCATGTGCCTCATCTATTCTTATTTCACATCATATAACAAATAGTGGGCATTTAAAGTATATATTAGGAATTAGTGGGAAAAAAAACAAAGTGTTTTGTTGTAATTAATGAATTATTGAAGATGTAAGGTTGATTTGATGGTTGAAGTGAAAAAATTAGAGACTAAAATAATTAAAAAAATTGCGGGTTCTTTATCATCAACAAAATATTAATAATTAACAATACTAATTTGACCGTTGTAAAAAAAAAATAATTATAGTTTATTTATTATAAGAAATGAAAGAATCGATAAGGGCAAACTTTTTACAAGCTCAACATCTGCTGAAGATTTAGTTATGTGGCATAATACATGGATCAACACTTAGCATTAGTGAAATAGAAGAATTTGTTCCTTTTGTCATTGTTTGCATAAGCGTTCAATTAAGATCGATACTTTAATTTATGTTATATTATTTATAGTACATGGATAGGGTTCGACATGTTATTTTCACAACCAACATATGAATATCGCTGGATATCTAATGTTTGATATCCAAAAGACATCATAGTATTATATATGGATACAGAGGGATACCCTTGCAAAATTAGTGCATAAATTTGATGTCTTTTGGATATACCAATAATTTGTTAGTTATTTTTGTCTATCTCTTTTTATAATAAATAAAATTAGTGCATAAATTTGATGTCTTTTGGATATACCAATGCTAGCATTACATAGTATTGTTGGGGACTTAAATATACAGTGATAAATCTAGCAAAAATTTTATGTGAGGGGGCAAATGTAAAGAAAAATAATTTTAAAACTAATATATTTAACTTAACTAATAAGAAAAAAAAAATTACAATAGAAGTAGACAATAGTTGTTTAGGGAAGTTGAATTTGATTGTGCTTCAAAGAGTCAAATTCATCAATAACTGATGTTGAACTTAATAGACTCTAGCAACGTTTTCAAAGTAAATAATTATTTGTCAAAAATTTATCATCCATTTTATTTCAAAATCTTGTCTTGTCAATTTTAAAGTTCAACAAAATTACTTTTACATAGAGAATAGAAGTATGAAAACAACTAAAAAAATGGGGTAGCCTTCGCCCTGCCAAAATGTTAGTATCACGTAAGGCCTAACATTGGCTACAACGTTAACATGGTTTGTCAATTAATGGTCAATCCTTTAGACAATCAATGGCGTGCTGTAAAATGTATTTTGCGCCACTCAACGGCTCACTTCAGTTTGGTCTAATGTTGACCCCTGCTATAAATTTCCCTTAATGCAAGAGTACTCCGATGAGATCCACATTTGGGTTTTGTATTTTGCTGGGTTATAATATGATTCCATGGTGTGCTAAGAAACAAAGTTTGGCTGCCTAAGTCTATATTGGTATATAAAGTTCAATTCTAAATTAATATTGTTTGAAAATTGAATCGAACTGGTTTTCAGTTCAAAAACTTGAATTGAACTGTTCTATAAATCAATGAATCGATTTATTATTCTAAACTGAATCAAACTGGTTTTAATTTACTTTTTTTTGTTACTATAGACCAAAATTGATATAATTATCTCTAATTACGTCTAAAAAACAAGGTTGATTATAATTTTTTCGAACTAAAAATTGGTTTGGTTCAATTTTTTCAAACTAAAAATTGATTTGGTTTGTTTCTAATTCTTAAAAATCAGTTTAGTTAAACAATTTATTTCTTAATTTTTATAAATCAATTCAGTTCAGCTCTACAGTTTGATTCAATTTTTAATTTTTTAAACACCTCTACCAAAGCCGAATATCAAAGTATGGCCTTCGACTACAAGAATGATCATTATATTATCCTTGAGTATATAACTTTTAATGTAATTATATACTAGATGAATTATTGAATCATTTTACATCTTTCCATTTCAAGTTATCTCTTTCATAAAGCTTCACATTCACAAGAATATAATTACATTTAAAATACGATTTACTTTTTGTGAGAAATTCACTTTATAATGAAATATTAAAAACGTCTTATTTGCTGCTCTCTTGTCTCAATTATTAAATTTTTTTTTAATTGAAAAACTTATTAAAAAGAAAAGAAAAACAACTTCTGATACATAACCTTAACCCAAGAAAGAAAGAAAAATCAAAAAGAATATTTAAAACATTCCTCAAATGATGCAGTTTTTTTTTTTAATCTTTTTGGCGAAAATTATATACTATAGTGTCTTTCTGCATATTTTATTTCTTTGCCTTCAACATCACCTTTGTAGATGGCTCTTCATTTGTATAATAGTGTCATTTTGTAAACTAATATTTGTTGTCTTATTGTTATTTCTACGATTTGTTTCGTTAGCATCTCTATTTAAAAAAAAAAAATCATACAATATCTCCAAATCAAGAGCAATCATGTGATGTAAATTATCTTGAGTATCAATATCATTGGGATATGTTATACTTGACCCCATAACATTTGAGTTGACTTTCAAGTCAAAAAATATTTGATGGTTTTGAATATTATTCCCCTTTAACATTGCATCACTTCAAGAACCAACAATACATATATCTACATATTGACGATCCTTCACTAGATAATGTGTGTTAGTCGAATTAGAAAAGTTGGAATCAAATACCTCATGAATTATATTTTTTGGACCCTAAGTAGGTTGGGCCTTATATTTTAGAAGTGTCTTTGGAATTTCTAATTCCCCAAAATCATCTAAGTGTGAGTCAAAAGTTCTTTTAGGATTTTCATTAATTTTTTCGTGTTCAAAAGAATAAAATTCTTTAAAAACAGAAGCGCCTCTTAGATCTACATTGGAGATATTATCAATAAAATGAGTTAATATCACATTGATTACTATTACTATTACTCTGAAGATCTTTGTCTGTATGTTCAGTTTTGATCTTGTCCAGATGAATGATATTTTTAGAGACATATTTTTTTTACCAACTTCTTTGCAATTGCAACATTTCAACATATTGAGTCATTCCATGACCATTGGATTTTTCCAAAAATTGTCCATAGAATGTCCAACAACCTTACAAGGTTCACAAAATAATGATAATTTTTCATAATCAATATAGACACACAATGCTTATCATTCACGTTCAACAAGAATCTAATCTCTCATCTCTTGTAACACATCCAAATCGACCAAAACTTAAGCGAAATGTCCTAATATTTTTTAGTTGGTTGATTCATCAAGAGATATTGGGGTGTCAATACCTGAAACAATTGCGAAAATGATCTACGGTCTCCAATATTCCTAAGGAAGATTGTTAATATGAATCCAACATTCAACCTTTATGTTTCTTACCAACTCTTGATTGAAAATTTTTGTCTAAGAGAAAACTTGAAGAAGATAAGGTTTCATGTTCCAGGTTACAACTTTTTAAACAGTATACAAATCATTGAGAAAAGAAAATGGGAACTAATTAAATCATTTTCTTAGGGGAACAATTTGCCATGAACCAATTGGTTTCCATATTGTTAAACGTTTTTCACGTAAAATCAACAATGTAATCGGTATATCACCCTTAAACATGGTGACTCTACCATGAAGATTATTCTTACAACTTGTCAAATCTAATTGATATTCATTTATTGGAATTTTGATAGCAAGCGTCTGACCCTTTGATACATGATTTTGGTAACTAACTCAAAGGAATATTGCATGAATTATTGAGAGTTTGTGCAAATAATTTAAATAGGGGCTCTTGAGTGTTAACCTACACAATTGCATTTGTTGGAGAAACGTATTTTGCCAGTGTTGAATCACAAATAAAGGAACATGGAATTAGTTTACACAAGTCTGTCATTACTTTGAATATTTTTTGTTGTTGTCGGGAAAAATAAGGAAAAGGCTTAACCGAGAGCCAAATCTCTTTTCCACCAAAAAATGATTTGTTCTAGTTTAATCCATCATTCTCGCCGCCGTTAAGGTTAGAACAATCTAAAATTCTAAAAAGTTATCATCGATTTTTATCTCCCTTTTCTTGTCTCAAATATAAACAAATACGAGATAAAGAAAATTGATGTATTTAGTTTAAAATTTAGATCAAATCTATTAATTTTTTTGTTGAACTCATTTTTTTATTATTTAAGACTAAATATATTTCTTAATCAATACTATAAACCATATAGTGAAATTCCATAATTTAATCATTAAAATTCAATAATTGAATATTAATCTTATCCAAATATCCAATTTAGAGGGCAACGTGTCGAAATCTTATATTCAAATGCTATATATGTTGACGTGCAAGGCACTATAGTCATGCTTCATGATACCTAGGAGGAATCATACACGTATAATTTCCCCATATTGAAGAAGACGAATAATTTAAAAGTAAACTTCAAACAATATATTGTCGTAGACTAATTAATTAATTATGTTCCGGAGATAAACTATTTCATACTTCATTGCGTAGTACAAAGCCGCGACATATCTTGTGCTGATTATATCAATAAAAAAATAAAAACGTAGAAGTTCCAAAACTTTAACAATTGAAAGTGGAGCAAGCAAATTAAGACAGCATTCAGTTACACGGATTAATATATACCACTGACCACTTGGTACTCAATCTCAAAATGTCGGAGTTTTTTGTTTGAAAAACAATATAGGAGTTAGGTACGAATAAATGGTATGTTATACATTTTTATATGCATGTAGCAATGATGTATAAGCTAATTAATGGTGAGTGTCATGGCATTGCTTGCAAATTGGAGCTGTCCGCAATCTACTGTAGCAGTTGTGAGTTCATTTTCAAATTCACCGCCAAGACAGTTAATTAATGTCTAAATACCCTCACATCATTAATAGTTAATGTGAATTTTCCTCTTTAAACTTTATTTGATTTTACTTGGACTTGACAACACAATATGCACTTTCAAGTCTTCACCTAAATATGTTCCTACTTTGACTAAGTGTAGATGTTGGTGTGCGGTTTTTCAAAATTTAAGTTTGGGGATAGAAGATTAGATTATTGATATTCGTCTTGCGCATGCTCTTTAATCACCATAATTATTATTTTATTATATTAATTTTAATAAATATGATTTTTTATATTTATTATTTTATATTTATAGACGAGGTAGGAAATTTGACTCCTGTCAATAATGGTGATGTCAAATTGTAACTCTAACGAGGAACAAAAGTGATTACACATTTTTCTCTGAGTCGACAATGTAGATGAGAAAAATAAAATTTGTCTTTGCTCTACCCGTTGCCGTATCTAATTATTTATAATTGTCTAATCAAATAAGCTTTTGCAATGAGATACCACCTTCAATTAATAGCGTGAAGAGTTTTGAGAGTGTGATATTAAATTAGATATATAGTTTTGTTTAACATCCTAACCTAACTTTTTTTTTTTTAATGTTTGTTTGTAACCTAACCTAAGAGTTTTTTTTTTTGTCCAATCCTCTAAGAAATTAATTCAGAATATATAGTATATTATTAAGGAGTCAATTTGATACACGTATGAGCTATGGTGGGTGTATATCTCACGAGTTCGTAAATATATCTTTATATTGATTTGAGGGATCGAATGTATGTGAGAAAAATAGACTCAAATCTATCTAAATTGACCGCTTCACTTAAAATTATAGGTATAAAAACTCTTTTTTTTTTGAGTGAGTCTTTTGGTCTCATTCAACCATCGCACCACCAATATGATAAGAGTTGTTTGGTACAAACTTACTCAAACATTGACAAAAATATTAAAAGTTCAACATGTTTTTTTTTTTACATAAAACATGATATTCATTCAATCAAATTAAAAGATTATATTGATTGAGAACAACACACATACAAATTCGCTAAAATCGAAAAGGATGAATCTGCGAACAAGCTCATAACACTCAGATTAATAACATAAAACAACAAAATGTCTACAAATTTGACAAAATTAAAGTGGTCAACATATCCATGTCTTCAGATTTGCAATGTTGATGATGTTGAATTCATTGAATGAATTTGTTTGTATTAGACCAAAATAAATATGAACAAAACGAACACTAGCGAAACAAGAAAATCAAACGTCACACTTAGTTGACAAGATAGTATAAAAACACCAACAAAGATTGACTTATGTGAAAATCATTTTTAGGTAAAAAGGATTGAGAAAAAAATGATGTAAATGGATGATTTCATACAACAAATATGATTCTAAATTACCTTTATTCTATTAAGAAGAAGATGAAGACAAAAGAGAGGTGGAAAGAATGAAAGTCTAACATATTTTTTTCTTAAAAAAATAAATTTAAAAATAAAATGAACAAAAAATGAACATCACAATAAAAAATCAAAAACTCATCACTAGAAAAAATCCAACTACATAACTTGCAAAATCACATTAGCCAAAACCCCACATAAACTGATGCAAAAATGATCGAAATTAATTGGACCTCTAAATTGAACACTCTATTATAGATGATTCGGCAAAATCGGACTTGAATTCACTCATACCCGATTGATGTTCAACCCTACATATTACATTGGTGGTTCTATAATATATATATGGTCCATATAAATCAATTTTTTATAGTCAATAATTACTTATATTTTATACATAAAGTAGTTTTTATTAAAGGGGTGAAACATTTAAGAGTATTTTGATAAGGAAATAATTATAATATAACTAAAATATTGTAAATAATTGCATCTGAAATTACTAATCTAATACATTAATTTGAGAAGGTAAACTGCGTAATTAGTGAGTAATGCAGTCGTCACAAAGAGGAAAACTACGCAAACGTACATCCACGGAAAACTGGCGTGACTAATTAAAGTTGCACTTAGTGCTAATAGCTTCAGGTGTGTTAGTGCACCATCTTATAGTCCTGTACATGCTTGAGAAGCTTTTCTACTATCTATTTATTCAACTCAGTGAAAGATTTGGACTAGAGTTCAAACCAATTCACCAAAAATTTCAACAACGTAATCGTAGCAAGGCTGACTCCATTTTACTGAAAAAAATTAATTTTAATTAAAATATATTTTTATGTCATTTTATACTTATCCATTACTTCAATAGCTAATTTTATCAAACACCTCAAATTCAATCAACTAGTTTATTTATTTAGTTTGTTGGTTAACTCATCCACTATATATTATCAAATATAATTGAGAAAAAATCACTTTAATCTAACTTATAAAGTATCCGCTATTTTTACCAAATTTAGGTAACAAAATGGTCATGAATCAACAAAAACATAACATTGCGTTTAAATTTCACCTTTTTTCTTTGTGAACTCCATATTAAAGTTCAAACTAGGTCACTATAATGTAGAAGTTGAGACTCTATATTTTAATTTTTTTGAGAAAGAGACTTTCTTTCTTTATACACTTGGACTTAGTCAATGGTAATGGAGAGCCACATTTCATATTCAACAAGCTAAATCATAAGTTAGAAAATATACGTCTATGTCATAAAAGGTCTTCAAATGCGAAATACATTGTTGAACTCAAGTGGTGAACCCCATATACAAAATTAGAAAGACTTGGAGAAAAGGGTGACATTGCGAAAGCAATGTTTTGAGTTAGATGGGTCACCCAAATAAACATTCTAAGGGATGTAATGTAATGAGAAGAAACATGCTTCAAACTGGTTGTTCGTGTGATGATTACTTTCTAAGCAATGTTCGTATGGCTTGAGAGTGTACGTGCAAACATCCAATAGTTCACGAATCGTTTTCCCCGTAAAACCCCAATTGGGTGTTTGAAGATCATCATCGCTCATAATGTGTTTAATTATAAAAGAAAATAAAAAATAAAAAGAAATTAACGAAGGAAAATAAAAGGAAAAAATAATAGTTACAACAAGAGAGTTAGCTTTTAAAGTATTGATCGGAATTAATAAGTGTCTTAGGAATACTTGTTAAGATATTAAAAATAAAAATATCATTTTGAAAATAGTGTATTCAATTTTTTTAAATTTAAAATTTAATCTTTTATCATATAAAATTTTACTTTTATTTCTTTAATCAATATCCCTTATGACACTTGTTAATATGACTTTAAATTATTTAATTTGAAAGAATGAAAAAAAGAAGTCGAAAACAAATGGATCTTACGATGATTCACCTGACCAACCCAAGTTAGTGTTGGGGTTGATTGCAAGTCTCACATCCTTTAGTGTGAGAGAATAAGGAGAAGGCCAAGGCTATATATTGGATTTTAGTCCTTTGTTTTCAAATGCACCAGTCGACACCAGTCAACAATAGCACTTTAAGTTTGTATCTGACTTAGTTTAAATATTTGCTTTGTAAGAGTGTGGTCTTACTAGGGTGTTAGGTGTTAGTGAGAGAAGTCTATGTGTTGTAACAATTTTCACATAGTGTTAATTCTCTGGTTGCCGGTTTAGGCAGCGGCCGTGGTTTTTTCTCTGGTTTTGGAGTTTCCACGTTATATTCTTGTGTTGTGATTGTGTCTTAATTATTTTGAATTTATCATGTTTTTCCTAGGGATGGCAATGGGTAGGGTTTGGGTAGGGTACTATAGTACCCGTACCCATACCCGTAGTTTAAAAAAATACTCATACCCGTGCCCGTACCCTCATGGGTATCAACTTTAATACCCGTACCCTTACCCTCTGGGTACCTAAGTGCCCGTACCCGTACCCATTACCCACACTTTAACTAAAATAAATCGATAAATAAATATTATTTTGTGATTAAATTTAAAAAGGATAAATACCACCTATAGTCCCTTAACTTAATTTCAGTTAACGTTTTAGTCCTTTATCTTTTTTCTTTTCCGATTTTGTCTTTTATTTTAATTTTAAGTGACAATTTAATCTTTTTTTTTAAATGTTAACAATGTTATCCTTTTTTTTTTACAAAAATTCATCAAAATTTTCAAACAAAACTCATAAATTTAGTTATATTCTTTAATATAAAATAAACTTTATCAAATTTGTAACTCAAATCTTCAAATAAACTCATATTTGCCATTTTTTATTTGATGTTGTTAGAGATAAAAATATGAGTTTATTTAAAGATTTAAGTTATAAATTTGATGAAATAGCATTATATTGAGGATGATAATTAATTTTATGTGTTTTGTTTGAAATTTTTGATGAAATTTTTGAAATTTTGCATAAAATAAGGATAAAATTGTTGACATTTTAAAACATAAAAGATCAAATTGTCACTTAAAATTAAAATAAAGGACCAGATCGGGGGGAAAGAAAAAGATAAAAGACTAAAACGTTAACTGAAATTAAGTTAAGGGACTATATGTGGTATTTATCCATTTAAAAATTATCCATATATCATAAATTAAATCATAAAATATTATAAACCAAAATATTTTCTAACTCAAAACATTTCAAGTGAACAATCGTTACAATACACATTCAAATATCCATAATAATATTTTATGAAGTTGCAAGTCTTACGACAATATTATTTGAGATCAGTAAAAACAATTTATAAGTTGCAAGTATAATTATAAAGACACAATTAATAAGATATAATTCTTAGTTATAAAGTCATAATTATTTAACTATTAATCATAATCAAATTCTTAAAAAGTTTGCAAATGTTTATCTTTTGATTTGATTATAAATATTGTAATGGTCCCATGATATTAATAGATATTAAAATATAAAGGAAAACAATTAATTAAACTAAATATTAATATAGTAAATAAATAATATATTTATATAAGTGCGGGTGCGGGGCGGGTACTATACCCGTACCCGTACCCATACCCGCTTAATTTTGCGGGTAATTACTCATCTCCGTGCCCATACCCATTATGCGGGTTTTTACCCTATCCATTGTGGGTTTTTTTTGCGGGTACCCACTGGGTCTGGGTCTAATTGCCATCCCTACTTTTTCCCAATAGTTAGTAAAGCAATAACTTAAAAAAATTACTTTTTTCAAGTGTATTTAGATTTTGAAAAATAAAAATATTAAAATATAATAAATAAAAGACCTCTCAACTAAACAGACATAGATATATTAAACTAAAATAATTTAATCTCAAAAAGATAAAAATAAAATTATAATAAAATATTATTTGAAGTATCAAAAAGTCATTTATTTTATTTTTTTGTCAAAGTTTTAGTTTAGAGTTTATTTTAGACCTTAGCTGGGCCGGTCTAGATTCTTTTTTATCTAATTCATGACAAACAAAATTCAGATCGGGTGTAGAAAACATGGCTAGACAGCATGAGCATAAGACATTGAGATTTGGTGGTTACTCATTACTTCCAATGTTAAAATATGTAAAAACTACTAGTGATTTGAAACTTTTGACGCTCTCAATAATCTCATTTTTTACCAACAAATTAACGTTTTATAATATCATATCCCAAAATTTGGACAAACACCAAAAAAATTTAGGTTGGATGAACATGTCGCCTGAGTTTTGAATCCAAAACATGGAGTTCATTACTCTTAGTCTTATCCGATGCACCAAAACTTTACTTGTTTTACCAGAGACATTGCACAAACTAATTGCAAAAAATGCTTTAGATGACTAACTAGATCAACTTTAGGATGATCTAAATTAGTCTTCAATATTTAACTAAATAAACTTTTTGAGCAAATTCAATTTCACAATATATGGCACATGTATTTCACAAATCGCAATGATCAATTGTCTTCAAAAAAACAACACCTATTTATAAAAATTATTTCGTATGTATTAAATTATTAAGTATAGTATTAAACTAAGTAACATACTGAAGAAGACAAAAAAAATTTAAATTGTTTCAGACCTGGTCATTGCAGCACCAAAAAAAACTAAATAACATACTTTCTTTATTTTCTAAAACAGAAAGATAACGACTTCATCATTGATTCAAATTCAATCAGTAGAACCGTATATTGCTGATAAATTAACAAGAACAGGAGCAAAAAGCACCTAGAAAACAGGCCTTGCAAAACGTAAAGGTTTCATGATATATCATTACAGTCAATATGATTAACATTAAATGCTTTAAAAAAAAACATTAAATACTCAAAGAGCAGAGGCCTACAATTCTGAAATTTCAAACTAGAAGTGTTCAATGTGTTCACTGAGCACCTCCAAATTTGCTCATCATTTTCGCAATTACAGGGGCGACCTTGGGATTTGCCTGATGCTTAGCCAAATTAGCAGGGTTTTTCATAACTGCATTCAACCAAAAAAGAGAAAGAATGAAAATGCAATAATTGATGATTAACAAATTAAGTCTTCCTAGGAATGACCATCAAACTAAAATGGGGAATTGGTGTCTTTTCCAATGACAAGACAGATAAAATGGGTATACATACAGCAATATGTCAAAAGTGATATGGCCAACGTCCAACTTCCTATTAAACATTATGTTTCCTAACATAGTATTTGGTTGAAAGATGAGAGTGGAAAGGGAGGAGAGCACATCAGCATAATATTCCTTAAGTAATACCTTATGGAAATCATGTTAAACAAGATCACCGAATTTCACTTTGTAAGGATAGAAAAGGTGGTGTCAGGTAGGGACCATTTCCATTTTTCAAGAGAAGTGAATAGCTCTATTGCTTAAGTTTATAATTTTAGAAATGGTATACTTTTATGCACCAAAAACTTCAGTAATAGAGTTTTCCATTTCTTTTGAGACATGAAATGGAACCAATTTTGTTTGACTCGGGGCATCATCCTCTGAAAAAATGGCATTTGCCCTTCAACTACATGCAATATTGGTTATGATGTTAAACCCAGATTTTTTTTAGTTCCAATAAGGATATAAAACTGCTATTTTTCTCGTTCTTATCAGCTATATTCCTTCGAAAAAATGACACTTCACTTCCAATTCCAAACAATAGTAGTTCTGTAGTTGTGATGTTAAATCCAAATTAACAAGGGAAAAATAATAGCACTTTAGATTGCAATTTCAATCAAGTTCTAAGCTTATGAAAATTCATGCTTTGACACGTAAAATAAGTTGACATGGAAAAAAACAAGAAAAATAAGTCATTAATGGAAATAGAATAGAGCTAGAACAGATAATTACCATCTTGAAGAGCAGCCATGACCTCTGGATCACTAAACGCCGACATCAGATCAGGGTCCTGAGAAACATGTTAAAGAACAATTGAAATCAAGGCTAAACATGAGAATGTGTGATCGTGTGTGTGTGTGTGTGTGTGAGAGAGAGAGAGAGAGAGAGAGAGAAGAGTGCGAATTTTCTTATAGCAGTTCAAAAGCACAAAAAAGCATCAAAATCCAGATTTACATACATTTAAGATTTTGCTGAAGTCAACATTTCCAGGCACCCCTCCTCCTGGCATGCCCCCAGCCCCAGGAAAGCCACCCGGCATTCCACCAGCTCCAGGGAAGCCACCTGGCATGCCACCAGGAAACCCACCAGGCATGCCACCAGGAAACCCACCAGGCATACCCCCAGGAAACCCACCAGGCATGCCTCCAGGATTTCTACTTGAAGATGATTGTTCTTGCTTTTTGGCCTTCTCATATGCAGCCTGGAATATATATCAAGTTAGCAACAGCTAAATCAATTATCACATGCATACAACATTTTGTGGCATGCTTTTTTTTTTAAGCTAGTCTACATCATAATTGAGAACCTGAGCTTCAGCACGGCGACGTAGCCTCTCACGCTCATTTTTCTTCTCTTCTCTTTCCTTGCGCAACCTATCATACTTCCGCCGGTGTTCCTCAATCTTGTGGGCATTTGGTTCAACCTAGACAATCCAGAATTTACAATGAGATACCAAATAAATCCAACCATTAAACACAACTTATTGCTCTCGATGCATATACATAGCATTCCTAAAACACAAGATTTCACGTTAACGAAGGTTGCAAGTGTCAGGTAAGGCAAGTGACAATCAGAAGAATCAATAAGCCCACTAGCTAAGGAGCCCTTGTACCTCAAACAAACTTTTTGGAGTATGTGATTTCAGATAGTAGGGAAAATACAAATAAAAATCTAGACTTGAATAGCCAAATAAAATTTACCAACTTAAAAAAAAAAAAGTATAATGTTACTCAACAAGTTCATTTTTTCACTATGCCCATATCTCTCTTTAATCTGATCATTGTTTCCAGAAAATATCTTCACTGCTCCTGCACAAACTTTTGCTCATTTCTGAAGTAGCCAAATGCTGAAAGTTTCATACCTTTGCCAACTTGATCCTCCTAGATGTACTTCGCAATATTGTTTTATCGTGTATCTTTTCCTTTCCAGGCCACTAAAGTTCGGCATAATCTTTTACCTCATTCTTTATTAAAGTATATATTGTTGGCATTCTTGTTTGGTACCAATGTTATCTACAAATACATTTCTTGTTTCATATAGATCTCAAGACAAATTTTAATATTCAAATAGTTCATGTAAGTCTTTAGAAGAAAAAAAAACCTATTCTCAAAATTTCATTTATACTATTAACCATACCATTTCATTATCAATTTTTAAGGATGCATACCAGTGTCCTGTAATTGACAGGTGAGGCAATTCTAAAGGCAACATGGTGGGCTTTAGCCAAACTCAAATAAGCATTACTTTTGTACTAATCAATTATCACAGTCCACAATAGCTTGACAAATATCTCCTTTAAATTGTACCAGGGGAAAGAAAACAAACCTTCTTAAGAACTGCACTTATTTCCTCATCATAATCTATATTTGAAGCCACGTGGAGATCCTTTGCGGACTCTGCCCACTGACCAAGCATTGCTCGAGCTATACCACGTGACTTGTATCCTTTAGCAGAATCAGGATTAATCTGGAGAGAGAAATAGAATATAAAAAGCATTGACTGCATATCAGATAGCAGCAACATACACATAATGAAGTGCTCTGGCAAATGTAACATAATGGATTGAACATTATGACCATTTAGTAATTTGAAAAGTCAGGCATTTCTCATTTTATAGATAAGATTTCTTCAAAGAACCATTGTCCTTTTGGAACATAATGCAACATGAACATTAAACACGCACTCCGCATTCAACGGTCTATTTTAAGTCAAGCAAGTATAGAATTAAGTTTATCATGTTGAGCAACGGAGAAGAGAGAGTATAACCTCTAAAGCAGCATTTGCATCACGGATTGCCGCATTGGGTTTCTTCATTTTGATGTAAACAGTGGCTGCATATGATATGAAAATCATATTAAATGAGCGTTCACCTTGGGCAACAACAAGAACAACAAAACTAGAGCATATATGTAAAAATTTAGAAACAAACAATCAAATCAAGTCATACCTCTGGTCGCATACATTATGGCAGAGGTAGGATTGAGTATAATTGCCTCTGTCAAATTCTCAATTGCCTCCTCCAACTTACCTGCATTTCAAAGCCACATGAGGTTAAATCACAATCCCATTGTTATGAATACTATTGTTAATTGCAAATTAGGCTGATCAAAGAAGCAACGTGGTTTCTTGCAGTGAAATTTACCCCTCTTTAATATCATTCCATGATATTGTTGCCACATGTTACATCCGGTGGCAAAACTTGTCCGATTTTTTTAAGGGGGCCAAAAAAATTCAATAATATATTCGAAGTGCATGAACAGGTAAAAATCAAGTTCCTTAATTTTAACTTTATACAGAGAATAGGTATATATAACTTATGGGTTGTTTCATAATACATGTTACATTGTGGAAAGGTGGGAGGAGTTTGATGTGAAAACAAAATGAGGATGTAAAGCATCAAAACTCTAAGTGTTTAGCATTGATTTCAAGATCACAACTCCCACAAAGGAGCATGCCTCTAGCATTAGAGGTGGTTCTAGACTGAGCACAAGAGGTATCGGTTACGCTGCACCAGACAGATGTACAAGCATTCTCGTAGATCACACGGGGTTGAAAGCTGATACTCTTGTCCTTGAAGTCTACGACTAAATTCCTTCCCACCTACTAGTACTTATCACTAGCAGTCAGGTTTTGCAACTTCAGTCACTCAAAAATTGTAACATTTACTGTTTGAAGGTTAAAACATTTTCATCCCGTCTAAAGATCACAGGCCCAGAGTTTTATAGTAAGGTTCACGATCCCACGACCACAATATGAGCCACAAAATTGAAGTTTTAGATGTATCTGCGATTGCAACACTTCTACAATTAAGTCCATATCCACAATTCTTAACCGCAGTTCTCCTAGATATAACCTTAAAACCTTGCCCAACCATAGGGTTTTTTTTCTCCTGAATTGTTAGTGTATCCATCGACCTCCAAAAAATAACAACAAAAATAGAATAAAAAACCACATAGTAATTACCATTTTATTATTCCCTTCACAAAAAATGTTACCTTCGGAAATGGCTTCCATGGCTTTAGCTTTAGCCAACTGAGAAGACTCACGACTCTCTTCAGTGACCTCAACAGAGGAATCACCCATCTGAAAAAAGACATGCATTCACCTTAAATAAAAGCTCAAACACAGCATAAATCAACTACACAAAAAAATTGAAATAAAAAATCACAAAAAAAAAAAAAAAAACCTTCTGTGGAGGATCATCATCAGGCTCAACAGTTTCACCGTCAAGTTCAACATCAGATTCAATAATTTCATCTTCCTCTACTTCCTCCACCTTCACTTTTTCTTCCTCAACGTCTTGAATATCATCGTCGCTCTCCACCGTTTTCTATAGCACACAACACAGATCACAATGCATCAATAAACATTTTCAATGAAATAAATAAATAACAGAAACATTGATGATATGTAGGGTACCGATTTGGAGTAAGCAGATTCAGGAAGTTTGGCATCGAGACTGAAGAGAATAACCGAAAACAAGAGAAAAGCAGAGTATATAGGGTTAGTAATTGATTGAATGAAGCGTGAATTGAAATAGAAATGTTAGTAAGGAATGGACGAAATTAACCTTTCAAGGTAGTCGCGGAAAAAGGAGAGTGAAGGATCGGAGAGGATTGAAGGGTCGGACTTGCACTGTTGGATGAAAAGCTTCAATTCTTTCAACTTGGAAGGGTCCATTTTTGTGTGACTGCGGCGCGGCGTGGTGTGTATTGCTTTGTTGGATTCAACTGCTTACTTAAGTTACGAGACAAGGTCTAGAGTTTTCTTCACAGAAACGAAGCGAAGTGAAGTGAAGTGCTTCTAGTATCTTCTATCGGAAATGTCCTACTCCATATAAGTTAAGCGCCGCAGTAAATACTAATCCGCACCCCCCCTAATTTTAGTGGACTCTCGGTTTCGTTTGCTATACAAGGATTACGATGGGTTCTCTCGGTTGGATAAAAATAGCATATGTATTCTATTTATGTTTCTTTATCTATTTGTCAAATACATATTTAGCGTGTTTTTTAATATTTATCGATATGAAGATAAATATTATTTTTTCAATAACAAATTATTTATGTATAAATCTATTTTTGTTTTATAATTATGTAAAAATAATTATTTTGTCAAAAAAAAATTATATAAATATAAACATTAACACAATCCAATTTCATCATAAAAATATTAATATATTAAAACCAATAAAATTTAGTCACATGTGCAAATATCTGCATTATATATATTTTTATATTTATTTATATATTTATTAACTAATGAATGATCAAAACATATATTTATTATATTCATGTGGAATGATTGAGCTATCAACTCCGTATCTATGCGGATTTTATCTCCAAATATTCGTAGGTATGAATTATTTTGTAATTCTTAATTAGGATCGTGCCATTCAAATATTCTGTTTTGCTCATGAATTATTATTCCCTCAATTTCTATTTATTATTAAAATATAGAACACTTTTTACCTATATTGAAAAAATTTGTGTATAACTATTGTTAAATTACCCTTTATGCATAAATTCATAAACTTTAAATTTTTTATGATTCAAAATAATTTCATAGTATTAAGAAGGAATATATTTGAAAAAATAATAATAGATATATCTAAAAATTTGTAAATG
>JBBPBR010000007.1:10289679-10303594 GCA_037974775.1 Cicer pinnatifidum | reverse complement strand
TTAGGTAAAAAAAACCCAGTTTATAAAAAGAATAAAAATAAAAAGATAATAGAATTGAGAAATAGGTTAGACAGAGATGAAAGTAACGAATGAAAAAAAATTACATATGATTCATTTATAAGAGGGAAATTGAAAGGAAAGTAAAGTAAAACTCCAATTTTATTATCTCACAAATTATGATGATTTAGAGGGATGAGAGAGGTTAAATATAATTAAAAAACAGTTTAAACTTTTTTCTCTTACACTAAATATAAAACTATTAATTTTTTTTTCTTTTCACTCAAATATATTTTTATTTTAGATTACTTCTCTTTCATTATCTCTTAAGGTGTTTATTTCATTAATTTATTATTTGTTAGTCTCAACCCATATATGTTAGAGGGCTAAAAAAACACTATGGCTAAAATGGTTCAACTAAGGGAAACTCTCATAGCTTAAAAGCCTAAAAATTTATGTTAATTGAGCCCATAAGACCGGTCACTTCAATCCACCGAAATTATAAAATAATAGGATTGGACCTAAACAAAAAATTTGTCTTAACAAAAGACCCATAATTAAAGGGCTTAAAAGAGAGCTTATCACTTTAAGACTTAATTGACAATTATATTCATTATGTCTATCTCCACTTCATTAAAATTCATCTCTTCCACTGGTTGGACCAACTAAACTCTTAATCCTACTAGTATAGTAAGTCATGGGTGAGAGAAAATCCTGCATAATCACAACACAACTTTTTTGGCACATCCAATTATATTATTACACATTATTGTGAACAATAAAATATAAATAAATAGTTCTTTGTTTAAAAATATATATAAACACTTTCTTTACAACTTTGATTAAACTCTCCATTTCTTCCACATCTTTCTCACACCTTCCATGTGACTTTTTTTTTGTAACACTTTAATTTCTCTCTATTATACTTTCACCATTAACAATTGCTTATTAAATAATGAGCAAATCAAAAACTAAAATGCGATGATAAATTAATGTGGATGAAAATCATAAAATAATATTGCAGGAAAATGTAAAAAAATGACATAGAAAATTTTGTTATATTACCATTTAAGATTTTTTTTTTGAGCGATTAGAAGTTTTGTAAACTCTATTTTTCATTTATTATTTAAATTATAATTATATAATAATATTTATTTTCTTTCTCTTAATTATCTACTTCTTACTCTTTTTCTCCTTCATTTGCAATATTGTTAATAAATGGTATTACGAAGAGAAAATGAAAAAAATAAAAAGTTGTATAATATTTAACAAAGATATAAATTCATCAACTTAATTGAGATTTAGTGACAATATAAAATTATGTTACATTTACACACTAATTTACATTGAACGTTATACTAATTATTTTTTGTGGTGATCCTCTCGATACATATTTCATTATGTCCATTAAAATAACTATGTTAATAATATTATTTAATTTATTTCTTAACCGAAAACACCTTCCATTTTAACACAAGTTTACTTATTTATTTTTTATGAAACGATAAAAGTTTTTTTTTAATGAAATTGCAAAACATGGAAAATAAAATAATAAAAACCAAAATGTTGAAAATATTTTCCGTGGGACCAATTTGCCTACGTGACAGAAAACCATGGCAAACGTAACGCCAACGCAACACACCAGGGTGGCCCACAACACAGTAGATATTTATTTCCTGGACAAGTCATCACAGACACGTAAGCAACAAATGCAAAACGAAAAGACGAAATGAGAATAAGCCGTTGCGTTTCCCTCCACACGTTCCCATTGCCTTATCTCCGAGCAAGTAGTCTCCGATTTCCCCTTTTAATTTAACACTCCAAATTAAACAACCACTACTCTAAAATTTTCTCAGTTACACTGCCACCATTCACTTTTCCAGTAATCACCATGTTCACGGCTAGCAAAGTAGCTTTCACATTAACACCCCCTCGTCCCTGCACTGCACCCACCCCAACACCCTTCATTCCTAACTCTTCTTCTCTTTCTCGTCCTCACTTTATTTCCCGCCACTTATGTCTTCGCCGCCGGCTTTTCCTACTTTCCCCTAAGGCCACTGCCGATCAACAAGGTCTTAATTTATATAGTTAGTTAGAATAGTTAATTGTTAGTTATTATTATTGGTTATATAAGTTTTAGTGTACTGATTTATTTAACAACAGTTCTCTGAATATTAAATATATATATATATATATATATATATATTTTTACTTTTGGCTGATCTATAATTTCTATTTATAATTGTAATACTTTAATTACTTATTCCTTTTATTTCAGGGAAGGTTGAAGAATTTGATGGAGATGCTGTTGTTGATAGTAATGTTCTCCCATATTGTAGCATAGATAAAAAAAAGAAGAAATCAGTTGGTGAACTTGAGCAAGATTTTCTTCAAGCACTCCAAGTATGTTCTCAAATTAGTTTTTTATTTTTACAATTTGCATTTGATTTGATGTTTAGAATATGTGAATTAAAATTTGTTGTTGGTTTTTGTTTTATTTAAACAGTCATTCTATTATGAGGGAAAGGCTATCATGTCTAATGAAGAATTTGATAATCTCAAGGAAGAACTCATGTGGGAAGGAAGCAGTGTTGTCATGCTAAGTATGCTGTAATTTCGCTTTGTTACTCTTATATATATGAACAATCAATTAGTATTAATGTGTAACCGTTAGAATAGTAAATCCAGTTCTAAAGTAAGAAGATAAACGTGCAATTTTTCTACCAAATGCCCACTGCCTACCACTCTTACGTTGTAATTTTTCTAATATGCAATGAATTAGTTATAATTGTAGAGTACAAAGCTTTGTTTAATATGCAATGAATTACCGAATATTATATGATTATAACTGTCTTTTTTCTTAAAGTATTTGCTGAATTACTGTGCAGGTTCGGATGAACAAAAGTTTCTTGAAGCTTCTATAGCTTATGTATCTGGAAACCCAATTCTGAATGATAAACAGTATGATGAGTTGAAACTGAGGCTAAAGGTTTGCTATTTGCCTATTTTCATTTCACATGAAAAGCCGGGTTTTTTTAATGGCCTACATTGTCTCACTGATATTGAAGGAAAAGAAGAAATAAATGTGTATCATTTGGACCAAATTAATAGTTAGGAACTTTTTTAGATAACAGGATAACTGGAACTAAACATTTTGTTTTATGGGTTTCATTTTAGAAAATTTAAGATATATGTGATATTGTTTGGGAATGCAGTTGTAATTGCTTTATTAGCTGTACATCACCCTCTTTCTGCCATAATTTACTGATCTCGTAGCTGTTTTCCAGAGGGAAGGGAGTGAAATAGTTGTTGAGGGTCCAAGGTGCAGTCTTCGAAGTAAAAAGGTAAGTTGATCTGTAATCGATCTATTCACTTATTTCAGTTTTGGTAGTTGTATAGAGTAGTGTTTTTATCGAATCATTCTTGTATTGTGGAATAATGAATACAGGAGTAGTGTTAATTGTTTCATTATTGAGAGTTTTGTTTTGAATTGGATTAAATCTACTAAGATCACTCATATCAGAAACAGTGACAAGAAATATAGGAGAATCATTCATGTCAAATCAAATGCTTCTTTGTTTACTAGAATTCAGCTTCAGGATTTTATCCTATCATTTCGGATTCATGAGTTCGATGATTGCATCTGCTGTGTTTAATCTTTATTGTATACTTATTACAGTTTGTTTATAGGTTTACAGTGACCTTTCTGTTGACTATCTAAAGATGTTCCTGCTGAACGTCCCAGCAACTGTGATTGCATTAGGATTGTAAGTAGCTTCCACCTCTATCCCTATCTGTTTTTTTATCTAGCGACCGTACAGTGGCTGTAGGGGATCCGTGCCCTATAATCTTTAAATCAGTATCCGCTTTTTATCCTTTATTTTTCTTAAAACCAAAGGTTTCATCCCAACAGATAGATTGAAGTACATTTTTGTTGATTTGATTTTAATGCAAGTCCAACTGACATGAAAGTCACTGTTTGCTCTTAGGTATTGACTTTTTTGCCTTTAATTTTTTACTTTTTCCCTTGTGATCTATTAGGTTCTTCTTCCTCGATGATCTGACTGGATTTGAGATCACTTACTTGCTAGAGGTATGTTTTAATTTTTACTTGTACCTAGAATTGCAAACTGGTGAATTGGGTTTAATTTGATTCCAGAATGTCATTCTACCGCCGTCTAATTCTCAGGAAGCCGTTTATCTGTACATTATTTTACTTTTATATCTTCTAGCTGAAAAAGATGCTCTGCAGGGTAAACTTTAGTGAGCAAGGTGCAAATGGATCACCATTTGATGGGGAAAAAACCTGTGGTTCATATTTTATTAGAAAGTACAAAGTATTATGATAAAGTCCATAGATTAGCAAAACTCGTCCAATTATCTCATCAATAGTCACCTCTTGCACACTTTAGAGTATATGAACCTCTATTAGAGTCAAACAAAAGAGATTAGCAAATATCTGAAGAAGTAGTCTGTAACTTTATGGCTGGATATTGTTGTAGTAAATGATTACCAAATGCCAATCAAGGATGAAGGGTCACTAAAAACCAAAACTTCGACGATGAGCTTGATTCTTCACGTTACATAGAAATGAGTTAGGTTCTGATTATATTGAGAAAGATATTACAATTCATGCTACTATAACAGAATTGGATTCCAAAGAAAAAACACTTTTATTAAGAAATAGGAGAGAAATCTATTCACAACTTTACAATATTCCAAAAGATACTCTCTCTAACTCCAAAACCTCCCTATTTATACATGATAATCCTAACTACCTCATTAACTAACTAGCTAACTATAACAACTTTTAACTACATTAACTACTCTATATCCTACCATATTAATATTATGATTGTTGTGTGCAGCTGCCGGAGCCTTTTAGTTTCATTTTCACCTGGTTTGCTGCTGTTCCCCTCATTGTATATCTTGCTCAATCACTAACAAATGCCATTATAAAAGATTTTGTGATTTTGAAGGTATGCATATTTTTTAACACTATTCGATAGATTATACTGAACTGCTACATACACTGATTATTTCGTTTTTAAAAGGGTCCCTGTCCAAACTGTGGAACTGAGAATACCTCCTTCTTTGGAACTATACTGTCAATTTCAAGTGGTGGTTCCAACAACAAAGTAAAATGCTCTGAGTAAGTACAAAAATACTGCTGTCTAACTAACCATCGTTGTTTCATATGATTCATATTTTATCCTTAAACTAATTTAATTTATGGTGTAACATTCGAATCAGCTGCGGAACTGAAATGGTGTATGATTCTTCTACAAGATTGATTACATTGCCAGAAGGAAGCAATGCCTAAGTGGAGGTACATTCCTATCATACCCTAGTTCTCTGCCAAATCTAGATATGTTAATTTGATAAAGGTAATGTATCCTTGAACATAGGTGCATATGGAAATCCTCATGTTATGTTGTGTATGTGTATGATACAGGTATTCGTTTCATTGTTCCCGCAGTGGAAGAAAGCTCAGTAATAGGAGTTACTGTGAAAAGTGACAAATTTATCAATCAGCAACGTGCTGTATTATGTGTCATGTTATCAGTGTCACACATAATGTGTGTGATCTCAAACGTTTGAATGTGTCCCTATCCTACTTGTAAGTATATGGGCTTTGTATACTTGTAAGTAATATGGACTCTGTATAGCATACACTGCATTGTTTACTGAAAGAGTTATGAGGGTGCTTAACACCATCGATGAGTCTAACCTTAAATAATGTGTGTATGGAGTTTTGTTACACGCTTTTAAAGAATTTTCCTTCCTGTCTGCAACACCAATAACAAAAAGGAAAATTGAGGATATTCAAATTATTAAAGCTAATTGACAATTATTTGAAAGGCTTTAGTTACTTATAACCCTTTATAATTCTAAAAAAACCACAATCCCGTTCGGAAGTACACATTCGGAAGAAAAAAAAATGTTGAGTCATTTTTTTATCTCAGCAATGGATCTACAATCAGGGGCGGGGCTAGTATATATAGCATTCCACGTGCCAGAGCTGAGAGCTTCTTTTGCCACCTCATATTTCCAAAAATCACACATGCATAAAAAAAATATACTATCAGACAACTTAAGAATTATTAGGAATATACTTTTAAAGTGACTTTGAGTGTGGAAAATAAACTCCCTCAGAATTTCCAAATAATTCCTTCACATCAGTGTCATTCACTCTGCCATTCTTGGTTATTAACAAAGCATGGATTTTCAATTGTATTATAAAACTGAATGTTAATTTTTTTAGTAAATGTGTGGCCCAACAAATTAAAGCTCAACCAGATAATTATAACCTTTTCATCATAGTTTAATTCCTTATGGCCCCTGCCACAAATCTTCAATGCACGACAAATTAGAACGGAGTTGTTTGTTCAACTTAATAATTACTCAAAATAAAAGTATAAGATAATATCATTAATCATATTTCTCACTATTAAATTAGAATTCTACACTACTGGATTATGGAATACGATAAAAAAAAAAAAATAGCCAAAAAATTTGGAGAAATACAGCATCGGTCATTAAAACCAACACTATAGGTCAACGTCTATAAAAAAATGAAGAAAAGGAAAGCAAGGTAGTAATATTTTTTCAAATTAAAGAAATACGCGTAAGGAATCTGGAAAAAAGATTACACGTGTTTCTATTTTGATGTGAGAAAGAATTTTTAAAGGAAGGAAATATTATTATTAGAACGAGTGTTGTAGTTGTAAACTTGTAATCGATACGAAGGACGAAGTCCGTTTTTGTGTTTTTTTAGAAACATGTTTGGCACGTCATTTGTTTCGAGACGACAACAACAAAAATGAACAAACAAGCTCAGTAATATTGTTGACTTGGAGAGATAGAAACGTAATCGATATTCGTGGGGATCACGAAGGTTTGCACTAGCGACGTGCTACTGGAATTGGAAGTTATGTTATATATAAGGACCCATGTTATGTGCAAGCACAAGTCAATGAACATATCCCATTAATTGCATTCATTAATTTATCCACAATCTTAACGATGACTGCAATTCATCAATATTGTAGCTTGTTGGTTACAATTACAATTCAATTGGTGCTCACAATCATCGTTAAGCCGACATTAGTAGCGGCCAGATTTCAACCTAGTCGGTGGACTCTTGCTCATGCCACATTTTATGGTGATGAGACTGCTTCTGCCACCATGGGTACGTTATCATTTCAAAAACCATTTCAAAAAAATTAATTATTTGTTTAGTAGTAAATAATATGACTTATTTTGAATATGGACTTAAAAGGAGGAGCATGTGGGTACGGAAATTTGTTCGTGAACGGTTATGGGACAGATACAGCAGCATTGAGTTCAACATTGTTCAATAATGGGTATGCGTGTGGGACTTGTTATCAAATAAAATGCGTGCAATCTAGTGCATGTAACAATGTTCCTTACACTACTGTCACTGCCACCAATCTTTGCCCTCCTAATTGGTCTGAGGCCTCTGATAATGGTGGATGGTGCAACCCACCACGTTCACATTTTGATATGTCTAAGCCCGCTTTCATGAAAATTGCACAGTGGAAGGCTGGTATCGTCCCTGTTATGTACCGCAGGTAATTAATTCACAAACCTTTTTTGCATAGTGTGTATAATAATAGATTAATAACTTCAAATGGAGATCCATAGTTTTTAATATCAACATAATCACACATTTGATTCACTTACGTAATCTTATATTATCAAATCAATATCAGACACTCCACATTTCGAATTCGGCATATTGGATTCGAAATACAAAGTTGAAATGTTAGTCATCTTGATTTGGTGGTCTAAATTGATATTTGTAGGACTAAGTGAACACATAGTCCAAATTTTTTATTGTCACTTAATCATGCATTCGTTGCAGTCACATGATGTAGATTTTATGTTTCACTTTAATTATTCGAGCTAAAATATAAAATCAAAACACGAGATGTCACATGACCCAAATTGTCAGCTACACGGTTGCGTGAATGTATTGTTAAGATTTTTCATTATCACATAATTATACATTTGACGCAATCATGTGATCTAAACTACCAGATCAAAATTGAATTTCATACTGTAACTTATTAAATCGAGTTCAAAATATATATTTGAAATGCGAATCGTTATATCCCTAATTATCATATAAGGACAATTATGTGATTTCGTGATCACAAATAATTCAAATTAGATGAAAAAACACTTAATTTATTTATTGTACCATTTATCTTTTATGGAGATAGCTCATTTTAACTTAAAACAAGTGATATGTGTGTGGCTTTAATTTGCTGATAAAACTTGAATTTCTTAGAGTACCTTGCGCAAGAAGTGAAGGGCTTAGATTCTCTTTCCAAGGAAATGGATATTGGCTATTGGTATATGTGATGAATGTGGGGGGTGGAGGAGATATTGCTAGCATGTGGGTGAAAGGAAGCAGAACACGGTGGATTAGCATGAGTCACAACTGGGGGGCTTCTTACCAAGCATTTGCAACACTTCGTGGCCAAACTCTTTCTTTCAAGATTACTTCCTACACCACCAAAGAAACTATAATAGCATGGAATGTTGCTCCTTCCAATTGGGGTCCTGGATTAACCTATTCAACCCGTGCCAATTTTCTTTAAAGTAATTTGTAACATGTCACCATCACACTCATCCTTTTTCATTTACTTGTTTAAACACCACGGTTATTTTTACCTGTTTGTGATTAATTTTCCACAAAACTAGTAGTAAATTTTTCAAGAGACTATTTGCTAGTTTTTGCATAGCTGAAATGAACACAATATAAAGAAGAGAGAAATTTATATGCTTTGACTTTGTAATTTTTCTTTTTACACACATATGCTCTTTATAAATCATTTTAAATTTCTATTTGTTTCTAACGTGAGAATTGAATTTTTTCTAATATATCTTTTATGTTCAGTAATATTTATTTTCAATTTTATATTTGAGTTTCTCCTAATACAATACACTATTCCTCAATCTAGTACTATTATTGGGTTTAGTGTGTCTACATAAATGATGGGTTCTTATTACACCCTCTTACATCCAGCACTTTTGAGTTTGATTCCTAATACACCCCCTCACTTTTAGTACTATTGTGTTTGGTGTTTGGTGTGTATATATAAATTGGTGGGTAGTTCAATTGATACCTCTTTGATTTTTATAATGAATCTAATTCATCCTTTTAAAATTAGTTTGTAAGGTGAGAGATGTCATTTTTATAAACTCTTTTAAAACATTATCTATTTTCAAAGTGTGACTTCAATTTTTTCTAGTTAAAATCACTTTACTTTATTATATTAGTTTTTGAAACATCATCATAAAATTTACATTGTAAGCTGTTATAAAATATGTGTAAGAGAAATTAATTTTATGGTACGTTGATTGTTATACACTCCATTTCTCATGTTCATTCACCAGCCATGATGTATCCTGTTTTGTAAAATGATGAGATCAAACGCCTCACCCTCTCATCCAGCCTAGAACACTATTTGAAAAGTGGCAGATAGTGACAGGCTTTGTTAATCATAATTAGTACTATGTTCAACCAATTTTCTCACCATCTCAGTAGGTATACCATTATTCTAATTGGCCTTTAATCACCTTAGAAAATACTCCAGAATGCAAACCCATTCATTAGAACGTTATTCTATGTACCATTGTTTGAGAAAACAACATATACTATAATGGTTTTTGTCTACCTTGTGGCATAGCACATTATCAACTATACTAATTCCTTATACCCCAAACTGCTTAGTAGCACTATGCAAAAATTAAAGTTTGAATGTTGGTCTTACATCAAATAAGAATCAACTAAATAAAAAATATATAAAAGAGTAATTCTTAAATGTTGAAAAATCAATTAAAATTTTCAAGTAAGTATAAATGAGTGAAATTTAAGAGACACGTTATTTGAGATAGTTGGAATAGTAGGAATGTAATGAGTTCAACACATTCTTTTAGCAAAATTAACAATTAATTATTAATATTGATTATTTCAACAACAACAAAAAAGATAGAGCCGTTTGGCTCACATTTTAGTATAGATTGGGTCTTAAAAAAGAGATCGAAAAAATGAACTAATCTTTTTAGTCTGGTCCATTTGGTCCACTATAAAATAAAGTCAAATCGGGCCGAATTGGAATTTAACATGTAAAATTATTCTCAATCTAATCTTTTCCTAAAAATACAAAACATGTGATAAGATGTATTATTTCCCTAGTCTCTCATGAAATACTCAAAATTACACGATTGTTATAAAATTGGAGGCTAATCAACATGATTGTTACCAAATTAAGTCAATAAATACATTTAAATTAAACCATTTATAAGTAAAATGGTCACTTATCAATATTTTCAAATGCAAGTGAACCATACCTCATAACCTTTTGCTCAAGTATCTTTCAACCCATCAAAATCCTTAAATTAATCAAAATGTTTCATTCCTTTATTTGTTAAAGATATATACACTCATTCGATATTCATTCTCACACACTGAAAATGTGAAGATTTGAAAATTAAGTATTTCCTGTAACACCTCAAATTTCCTTTTTGATGTTCCACATATGTTCGTTAGTGTCCATAAGATTTACAAACAAGTGTTTGAGTCAATTAGTTGCACTATTATTCTAATACCTTTACATAATGACTTGTGTAGATGCATTTATGTCTCACACAATCAAGTTATTATATTCCTTATTTTCGAACTCTAGTTGGGTTGAATTTAATCATCTTAAAAATTATAGATTGTCTCTTATCTTTAATTTATTTTTTGTTTGAATTAAATATGATATCTAGAACTCTGTACAACTTCTCTAGAGTCAATGTAATACTAACATTTGAGTCAATTTTTTATGAACTTTTGATCATGTTAGATTTTAATTTTAGTTGTGTCGTGTGATAATTTATTGAGAATTCTCGAAACTAAAACACATCGAACGGTGTTGCGAGACATCTAAAAGTTAGGCCTAGAAACTACTGTTTTTATTAATTAATCCATGACACAAAACTAAAAATCCACCACTCTAAATAATTATAAAAATTATGTAACCAAAAAAATTATAAAAATTGATAACTAAAACAAATTAATTCAAAGACAATATATTATAGGTTGGGAAACTTAAAAATATACTTAACCCACCTTTTTTGTCTACCTTTTTGTTTTACAGAACATTTTTTTCTACTTGATATGCAGCCACTTTTCAAATATTAATTTATTTTTCTCTATCGAATGTTTTGTTTTTTTTAAACATTGTTTATTAATACTTTTTTCTCTATCGATTGCTTTGTTTTATTTACATTAAACAATACTAGAAAAATAGCAGCGGTTAGAACAATACAATAGTCACCTACTCCCAATCCTAATCTAAAAAATGCAAGGAAAAGACAAAAGCTTACTATATGTGCCGTATCGTCACTTGAAATGCCATACTGTGATGTGGTTTGTGTTGTATTTTTCTCACCATCTATATATCCCAATCCATTCCTATACATTTGTTGCTGAAGTTATTTTGTTATAGTATTGCTCTTTAAATAGGTTGGCATGGCATCATTATATAAAAGGCTGGCATTTTCACAAATTTTACAGCAACCTTTGATGTATCCCACATGCTTAAATTCAATGACACATGATTCATGTTACTTCTTATCTCTCACAATGAGAGAATATTGTTCGAGTTTTTTTATACATATTAACAAATGTAATAATTAAAAGAAATAGATAAATTATTTTATTAAATTATTCGTCTTAATTATTAGTGAGTTTTTCATTATTATCAATGCAAAATGTAATAATATTTTAGAAGTTGTATATATAGTAATCATTGAAGGATAGTATAAAAAATAAATTGGCTTAATTGCAGTTTTGATTTTTCTATTTTAATTGAATCACAAAAGTAGTCTCCTCATTTTATTTCATCACGAGATGTTAAGACATTGTGTGGCTTAAATAAACGCAAAATGATAATTCATCAAGTTTTTTACCAAAATTCTATTTGGAGACCAAAACTTGAGAAAAATAAAATGGGAGAATTATTTTCGTTATTCAGCTAAAATAAGATGATCGAAACTGCAATTAAGTCAAAATAAATAAATAAAGTTGCGTTGAAAATTATGAATGACATTTATTTTGAGACAAATAAGTGTGTTGAATGAGTATGAAAAATAATTAATTATGCCATTTTCAAACTTTTTTTTTATTCTGTGTAGAAAAAGTGAAAGTTAAAAAAGTTGTTTATTAATATTATTTGTCTAGTTAATTAGTTCGGTGACAAGAGTTTAACTCTGCAACTTAAGACATTGAGTTTAAATATCTTTGAAGATAGTTGTAAATTGATCACTTTGATTAATAAACTTTTTCTCTCCCCCATTTTTTTAATAAAAAATTACTTAGTTAGTTTTTCTTATAAAATGAGTTATTTTCTTTTTGTAAATAGATAATTCATATTTAATTTGATTGAGGTATTTTAGCTTATTTGTTTCTCTTTTTTTTTTTTTTTCTCATGAATGAATTCACAACAATTCACCATTTTTCACAATCAGTTCATCATTCTTCACATTGCATTATGAGCCATTAATCGAATTAAACTTTTTTCTTTTATTCTCCTTTTTTTTGTTTATCATGTATGTTTTGACAAAACCTCTATTTTGACTAAACCACCTTCATTATCTCTACCACCTCCTATGCAACCTAATCATACGATGTCATCCCATCACTGCCACCAACAAGATATTTTTGACCTATTAGTAACAATCCTAGTCTTGCTCTGATCACGCCTCATTTGTTCAGTGACAATTATCACTCTTGATCTCGTCATATGCTTGTGGCTCTTGGTTTCAAAAAAAAAATTAGGGTTCATCAATGGAACCATAATTCTCAGTAAAGTCTTGGGTGAGGTAGACGCAATACGATGGTAATGTCTTGGATGAATTGCTCATGGGAGTCGAAAATGATGCAAGGTGTAATGTGTATGAGGTCAAAGTTCATGAGAAAAAGATCAAGAACTTGCACTTATTTCAACAAGTTTGATCATATAGTGAATGTTTGTTTTAAGATAAACACCCATATTTCAAACAATGATTCACATCCATTCACAAGTGAGTTAGATAGAAGAACACTAATATTTGTCTCAATTCCATGCTTGAAAAAACAATGTGTGGGAGTATATTTTTGTGTTTTTTTTAATTAATATTTTTTGTTACCTTTTTCATTGATAGGTTTGGTTATGTGACTATTCAATTCAAGTATAAATTATTAATTAGAGAAGTAGATATTACTGGATCATAGTTCATGTGTCCCGCGTTAATAATTTCCTTAATGAGTTAGATAAAGAGAGAAATTTTAAGAGTGAGATTACATATTTAAATCTAAAAATATTAACATAAAAATTAATCTACTAAAAAAAGTTTGAGTTCATATTATTTCCTAGGAAAAATATTTGTTTTAAAAAAAATAGGATAAGATTGATCTTGTTGGATTGAATAATTCTAGTAAAACTACATATCTACAACAACCCTTTATAATTTAGTCAAAAAGAAAAAAACACTTTATAAATTGAATCTTGGTCAGGTCAGGTTGTCACTACCAACCATATACTGTTAAAAACAATAATCCTTTGACAATATATATATTCTCGGATTGTGTCCCGGTATTGAAACTTCTAATTGAGTTTAATTTTCTGAGTTTAAAATTAAAAAATTCATAAATAGATTTGAAAATCTGAGTAATTTTTAGTTTTAATGTTTTTTTTTACAAAATGTGATTTTGATTTAACCTTTTATGTGGGTTCGATATATATCATAGTATTAGTATTAAAACAGTCAGATAACTTGAATGAACAATAAATTTTTAAACGATTTTTTATTTATTAAAGAAATTTAGATCGTAAAAACTGATTCATAAATTTAACTT
>JBBPBR010000007.1:10266650-10283442 GCA_037974775.1 Cicer pinnatifidum | reverse complement strand
AAGGAATAAAGATAATAATCTATTGAAACAATTAATGAGTAATCTTATAATAAATTTAACCATTATTATAATAAAATCAAAATTTCAATTATATTAATTTTTGAATCAAATATTATTCGTTTTATAAAGCGTACTCATGCCAAATCTAGTAATCTGATATTGAATGAAAATAAAACTTTGTTTTTAACAAAAGAGAGATATGTATTTATTTACTATAAAAGAAAAAGCAAAAGGAGATATTGACATGCTACAAAAATTATTATACATAATCTTATATAAAAATTAGCATTAAATAGATTTCGCCGATATATTATTTAGAAAAAAAATAACATTAACTATAGATCTTAGTGGTCTCTAGTCAAGAGTGAAACGTTTATTAAAAAAAAAAAAGTGAAACGTTTAGACAAAAAAAAAATAAAAAAAATAAGAAGACAAAAAAATAATCTGTTCTTTTTGTATCGTCATCATAAGTGAAAGAAAAAAAAAGTGTATAAGAAGAGATTGAGGGAGGTGGAGTTTGGAGTGAGGAAACAGAGGGTGGGACAGTGTGAAGAAGAAAAACCCCTCTGCACAGAATTCAAGACACACAATTGTTTTTATAATGAAATAATAAAATATAAACCGAACACAATACAATAGCTTCAATCTTTTACTGCGTTATTTTCCCGGCAAAATTAACAGCATCCGCCATGGACGGATCAACCGGTAACCGCAATCCACCTCCCTCTGCCATATCTCCACCTCCATCTCCTTCACCGGAAAGCCTACGTCATGTCGACCGTATGATTAACTCAAATCACTACTCTTCACCTTCTAGAACAATCTACTCTGACAGGTTCATTCCTAGTAGATCTGCTTCCAAATTCGCTCTCTTTGATATCAACACACCTACCGAGGGACGTGAGGATAGTTCCAGCGCATACACCACTCTCCTCCGTACCGCTTTGTTTGGACCGGATGTTGCCGGTGTTGCGGCTCCGATAACGCCTGAGAAGAGAAACTCGCCGTCGATGACTCTTCCTAGCAGGAACATTTTCCGTTACAAGACGGAGACTCGTCAGTCAATGCATTCACTTTCTCCGTTTATGTCTGACGATGTTGTTCCCGGCGTTAATCATAGTCCGGTTAAGGCTCCGAGGAAGGTTCCTCGATCGCCTTATAAGGTGAATTTTATTTAATCTAATTATTTTGTTCGTTTTTTTTTTTTAATTGTTCTGATTTTAATTTTCGTTTCAATGTGGTAGATTTAGGTTTATTTTTTTTTTTATTGATGTTAACGTAGATTAAAATTTGTGGCGGTGTTTGATAGGTTTTGGATGCACCTGCGTTGCAAGATGATTTTTATCTGAATCTCGTGGATTGGTCATCGCACAATGTGTTGGCTGTTGGTCTGGGAAATTGTGTTTATCTCTGGAATGCTTGTAGCAGCAAGGTGGGTTTTTTGCATGTGATTTGTGTGCTCAGTTTTTCTGTGGTTGTCAGATAGGGTTATGCAGATTGTAGCTTGAAAGTTTTTATTTTTATTAATTCCATTTGGATTTGGTTTTTACAGGTAACTAAATTATGTGATTTGGGGGTTGATGACTGCGTTTGTTCTGTTGGCTGGGCTCAACGTGGTACTCATCTTGCTGTCGGAACTAGCAATGGTAAAGTTCAGGTAAGAGTTTATGTGCTAAATGCTGATTACATATCTCAGCCACTTTTGCTTAAGGGTTGCGATTCTTTTTTTTATTTGCTAAGATTTTCTTGCTTGGTTTTTCTTGTGTGTTTTATTTTGCTTTCAAATACTACTTCTGTTTCTCTGTTAAGCAAAATTATATTTTTTCCCCTTGGGGAAGAACTCTGCATATGAATGAAAACAACATGTGATATCGTGTTTCTGAAAAAGTGCTATATCCATTTTTAGCATTCTAAATGGTGGTGGATTAGCAGCTTTTACTGATTCTGTATCCCCAATTTATTTGGTAAGCACACCATCTGCTTAAAAGAAGAAAGAAAAACAGCAAAATGAAGGGCGCATTGTGGTATAGTGTGAATATGATGCAGTCCTTCATTTAGCTTCGAGAGAAAAAATAATGTAGAGGAATTGATAAGAACTTGCTATTGTAGATGGTAAGTGATGGAAGATAGCTACAAAAGGTGCTCAATTAGTTGCAACACGTCCTTTATCCTGTAGATAACCTGAGCCTTTCTGGGGACAGGGAGCTTCCTGGGCAGACTCTTAGCATTAAGAAAGTGTCAAATTGCGAGTTATTCACAGTTAATTGGTCTAGATTATACTGAATGGAGTGTGTAAATGTTTTTAAAAGTCATTAAGGAAGTGTTATAATGGAACGTATTCTGACGATCTTTTCTTTGATCAGATAGTTCATCTTTGAAAATTAATTAGTAAAGATATGTTTGTTTTGGGTAGTTTAGAATTAAAATTAAAGATTCTCCTTATTAATTTTTACCATTTTAACCATTTATTTTCATTACATGGTATTATTGGCGATGTACGAAATTGGAAGGATAGAGAATTTCATCATTATCTTTTTTGTTTCCCTTTTGTTTTCACTCGCTTTTGGAGATACAAGGTTTAGTTAAAATCCTTTCTTGGGGAACACTCCCACTCAGTCGGCGTAGACTACCTTTTAAAAGGGTATCTTTTAATACATTTAATGATGCTTTAATGCTTGGTCATGCAGTTATGTATATTGATGTAAGATACCTTTTTAACATATATGTTTATACCTTGTCGGATCCTTGATTACTCTTGTCGTTTTGCTGTGTCTTTGTCGTGACTTGCCGTGTCGTGTTGTGTATTAAGTCTATCAATTGTCTATATCTGAACTTCATGGCACTCTTTACTTCTTGATTATCAGAGTTCTGTTACCTTGTCGGATCCTTGATTAGCTTTTGTCGTTTTTCTGTGTCTTTGTCGTGACTTGCCGTGTCGCGTTGTGTATTATATCTATCAATTGTCTATATCTGAACTTCACGATACTCTTTACTTCTTGATCATCAGAGTTCTGTTACCTTGTCGGATCCTTGATTAGCTTTTGTCGTTTTGCTGTGTCTTTGTCGTGACTTGCCGTGTCGCGTTGTGTATTATGTCTATCAATTGTCTATATCTGAACTTCATGGTACTCTTTACTTCTTGATCATCAGAGTTCTGTTACAATAAATATGGGTTAATGGTGAAACGTATACCAGCCAACACATCTGCCATTTGACTTTATAACATTCACATATTTATAAGTTTAAATTACATTTTGATTGTTGAACATTTTTGCTTTGTATAGGTTTCTCCATTAGCCCATGTGGCACTCATGTTTCTGTGTCATTCCCATTAGATTAAAAAAGTCAATAGTCTAAATTGTGATACTAATTGACGTTGACCGGAACCGAGTCTTAAAAGCCAAAACGATGAGAGGGGAGAGTGAGTGACTTTATGACAAATTAACTCAAACTTGGCTTCTAACTAATATCCATGTAGATTTGGGATGCATCTCGATGCAAGAAGATAAGATCTATGGAGGGTCATCGGTTACGCGTTGGGGCCTTGGCTTGGAGCTCGTCTCTTTTGTCTTCTGGTGGCCGGGATAAAAATATTTATCAACGAGATATACGCACACAAGACGATTTTGTTAGTAAACTGTCAGGACACAAATCAGAGGTTAGATTTTGTTTTTGTTTCCTTGCTTCATCACTGTACATGCTCTCCCATTCCCATCATGATTTTGACTTTGGATTTTTTATTTTTCAAAGGTTTGTGGACTTAAGTGGTCATATGATAACCGTGAGTTGGCATCTGGAGGAAATGACAACAGAGTATGCAATTGCAAACTTAATCAATTATCTGAACTATCCAACTGTGTTGTTGGTCTTTTTTTCCCCTCCTGCATTGTCACTAATTCATATCTTTGCAGTTGTTTGTTTGGAATCAACACTCGACCCAACCTGTCCTGAAGTACTGTGAGCACACAGCAGCTGTTAAAGCTATTGCATGGTCTCCTCATCTTCACGGACTTCTTGCATCTGGAGGAGGAACTGCAGACCGATGTATTCGATTCTGGAATACAACCACAAACTCACACTTAAGCTGTATGGACACTGGAAGTCAGGTAAGAGTAGAGTACTTCTTAACCTGTTTATACTTTCATACAAATGCACTGCATTTCAATATTTGCTGTTATTCTGCACTGGTAATTGATTGGCCTTGCAAAGCCGTATGTTCCCTTGATGGAAGGCAATTTCAATTTCTCATAACAACAAACTGCCAAAGCAAAATCTACGAAATGGAAAGTAAAAAGAATAAATAGAACTTATCATATGTAGAATGTTGCTCAGACATTATTCGGAAAATGGCTCATGTCTAGTGTTTCTTACACTATTAAAAGGTTGTCAAAAAATTCCTAAATAAAACTAAAGCAATCTTAATTCTTGTTGGTTTACCATTCATAACTGCAAAAGTTAGATTCTTGAAGTTATTTCTCAGCTCATAAATTTTCAGAATACTTGGCATTTGCTTTCACATATTGACTCAGGGATTAAAGTGTTTTCTCCTCTTCTTTTTCTCTTTCTTGACACAAATCAAATGATGTTCAACCTATATATTTGGCAGGTTTGCAATCTCGTCTGGTCCAAAAATGTCAATGAACTAGTAAGCACACATGGCTACTCCCAGAACCAGATTATTGTTTGGAGATACCCCACCATGTCAAAGGTACAGAGCGTCTTCTGTGATTAAATGTATGCATTTTATTTTCACCTAACTTATACAAGTTTTACCATCTTTCTATGTCCTTTGATGCAGTTGGCAACTCTTACGGGCCATACTTATAGGGTTCTTTATCTTGCCATTTCTCCCGATGGACAGGTATTTCAGTGTTTCTTTCACCCGACCATCATTCTGGATTACTCAGAATGTATGGCAGATTTTTTTTATCATCCATGCTATATTCCTGATTGTGATGAGTTATACTATTTCAGACTATTGTAACTGGAGCTGGAGATGAAACGCTTAGGTTCTGGAATGTATTCCCTTCCCCTAAATCACAGGTAAATGATTCATTAAATGATGGAGAAAAATTATGTCCCATCCCCTGGTTCTGCCTATTTTCATTTACGGATATTTTTGTTTTTTATTCCTGGAACTATTTCTCTACTCCCTTAAATATGACTGGATCAGGTGATTAGGAGATAGTCTACATTAATTCACTTCAATAGTTTTATATAACGGCTGCAGTATTATTTTATCTTCTTTCTTGTGTTTTTTGTTTTGTTTTGAGACTTTTAATTATAAGTTGCTTTGCATTCATGAAGATGACCGACATAGCTTTCCTTGCTTTATTTATTTATTTATTTATTCATTTTGTTAGCTCCATGAAAGAGATTGTTAATACCGGTATCAATTAGGAACCAATAGCGTAATGAAACTGAATGGAGGATTAGGATCAATGAACCCTAATCTCTTGTATTATTGATTGAATAGAAGAATTACAAAGAATTGTAGAGGAAGAAAGAAAACAGATAGCTGGAAGAGAAAACAACAGCTCTCTAACTGATTCCCAGAATCAGTTATGCCTAACTTTCTGTTTCAACAACCAACCAATTCCTCTCTTTCCCTCCTATTTATTCTCTTCCCAACTAACTATTATTCACTAGTTAGTTATTTTCATTTAGTGCCAGGCTGGCGCCTCCCATACACTTTAGTAATAGGTGGCCTGCGTTCCTTCTTAGCTCTATCAATACTCCCCCCCAAAAGAATGACCTTGTCCTCAAGGGGAAACCGAGGAAAAGAGTGTTGCAATTGTGTAGCAAGTTCCCAGGAATTATCACATGCTGGTAACTGATCCCACTGGACCAAGACCTCCAAATTCCCATCCTTATCCTCCCTATATTGCAAAATATCAGTTGGCTCCACTTGTAATTCAAATTCCTCAGAAAGCATTGGTGGTAATGGCTGCTGTTGGTGACCCTGCTTCAAAGCTTTCTTTAGCAACGATACATGGAAAACTGGATGAACTCTAGCAGATTCTGGAAGGTCTAAGCGATATGCAACTGGACCAATCCTCTCAAGGATTTGATAAGGACCATAGAATTTAGCAGAGAGTTTCGCGATAGGTCTATTAGCCAAAGACTTCAGCTTATAAGGCTGAAGTTTTAAAAATACCCAATCCCCTACTTCATATTCAACTTGTCTTCTATGTTTGTTGGCTTGTGTTTTCATAACATCTTGAGCTTTCAACAAATTCTGTTGTAACTCTTGTAAAATCAAATCCCGTGACATCAACAGCTGGTTAACTGCTTCTATCTTAGAAGTAAAAGTGCACCCTTTAATCATTGTCGGGGGATCTCTTCCATACAAAGCCTTGAAAGGGGTCATTCCAGCTGAACTGTTGTAGGTGGTGTTAAACCAAAATTCTGCCCAAGAGAGCCAGTCCACCCAACTTTTTGGTTTAGGTCCAGCAAAGCACCTGAGATAAGTTTCCAAACTCCTATTGACCACCTCAGTCTGGCCATCTGTCTGAGGGTGATACGCAGTGCTGTACTTGAGTGTAGTTCCAGCCAATCTGAACAATTCCTGCCAGAATTGACTCAAAAATATCTGATCCCTGTCTGAAACGATGGATGTAGGAAATCCATGTAAACGAACTACTTCTTTGACAAACAAAGCCGCCACATCCTTTGCATTGAAAGGGTGCCCAAGTGGATAAAAATGAGCATATTTTGTGAGTCTGTCCACTACCACAAATATAGTATCCTTGCCCTTAGTTTTAGGCAAACCAGAAATAAAATCCATAGAAATGTCTTGCCACACCTGTGTTGGTATTGGTAATGGCTGTAACAAACCTGCAGGGGCTAATGTGGAATATTTCTGTCTTTGACAGATATCACAAGCCTCTACATACTGCTTTACATAGCTTCTCATACCTTCCCAGTAGAAAAAACTGGAAACTCTCTTGTAGGTTCTGAAAAATCCCGAATGGCCTCCCGTCACACTGTCATGGCATTCAGCTAAAATCAGAGGAATTTTGTTAGAACCCTTTTTCAAAACCAGTCTTCCTTTGTATAACAATCTGCCTGCTTGAAATTGAAAACCAGGATGAGCATTAGGATCACAAGCTAAGTCCTGGATCACCTTCTTCCATTTAGGATCAGTTTCCATTTCTTGAAACCAATTTTCAGCATCAGCCAAATCAATTACAGAGATAGCAGTATATATGGTTTTTCTTGACAATGCATCTGCTACTGTATTCTCTTTGCCAGGTTTGAATTGGATCTCAAAATCCAACCCTATGAGTTTTACTGCCCACTTGAATTGCTCCTCACTAAACAACCTTTGATCTGTAAGGAATTTCAAACTCCTTTGGTCAGTCTTTATAACAAAATGTCTACCCATGAGGTAGTGTTTCCATTTCTGAACAGCTTGTACCAAAGCCATCAACTCTCTCTCATAAACTGATTTAACTTGAGCTCTGAGGGAAAGACCTTTACTCCAAAAAGCTAAAGGTTTCCCTTCTTGCATCAAGACAGCCCCTAGCCCTTTACTAGATGCATCAGTTTCAACAATAAATGTCTTAGAAAAATCAGGTACTGCTAACAATGGTAGACTAACCATGGCCTGTTTCAGAGTTTGGAATGCTGTAGTGGCTTCCTCATTCCACACAAAATTGTCCTTCTTCAATAAGTCAGTCAAGGGCTTGGTTATTCTACCATAATTTTGTACAAATCTCCTATAATAGCCTGTCAGCCCCAAAAATCCTCTTAAACTCTTCAAGTCTTTAGGAACAGGCCAAGATTTTACAGCCTCTACCTTTGTCTGGTCTGCTGCCACTCCTGCCCCAGAGATAACATGACCCAAATACTCTAGGCTTGGCTGAACAAAACTACATTTTTTTTTGTTGACCAGCAAGGAATTTCCTCTTAATGCTTCCAGCACTTTCCGCAAATGATCTTCATGTGCAGCCTCATCTCTACTATAAACCAAGATGTCATCAAAGAAAACCAATGCAAATTGTCTCAAAAAAAGGTCTTAAAACCTCATTCATTAGAGCTTGGAATGTAGAAGGGGCATTAGTCAAACCAAAAGGCATCACCACAAACTCATAATGACCTTCATGAGTTCTAAAAGCTGTTTTTTCAATATCAGTTTCCTTCATTCTGATCTGATGATAACCCGATTTCAAGTCCAATTTAGTGAACACAGTGGCTCCACCAATTTCATCCAAAAGTTCCTCTATAATTGGAATAGGGAATTTGTTAGGTATCGTTATTTTGTTCAAGGCTCTATAATCTACACAAAACCTCCACCCTCCATCCTTCTTTTTCACCAGTATAATAGGACTTGAATATGGACTAATACTGTGTCTAATTACCCCAGATTCCAGCATCTCTGCTACCAATCTTTCTATCTCTGTCTTCTGATAATGTGGGTACTTGTAAGGCCTCAAATTAGGAATTGAAGCTCCCTCTTTGAGATGGATAGCATGATCATGCTTTCTAAATGGAGGCAGCTCCTTTGGGTCTGAACATACCTCATCAAATTCATCTAGTAAATTCAGAAAATTTTTTGGTAGGGTCTTTGGAGAATCTAATTCTGTCTTGGTTCTTTCACATTGAATTAATAATCCCTCACCTTCTTCTTTTAAAACTTGCATCAGTGCTCCAAAAGGGAGTTCAGTTTTAGTTAAGGCTGGATTTCCAGCTATTCTGATGAACTTTTCTCCTTGTTTCAGAGTTAGTTCCAGCTTTCCAAAATCTGCTTTAATTTCTCCCAACCCTGCTAGCCAATCCAACCCTAACACCATGTCAACCCCCTTGAGTGTGAACAAATAAAAATCTTGGGTTGCTTCTAAGTTCTGCATCTGAAATTTTAACTGTGCACACTTTCCCTTGCATCTTACTTTATGTCCATCTCCTACTTCTACCATGTAAGGAGAGGTTTCCATAACTGTTAAGTGCAGTCTTTCCACCAACTCAGTAGCTATGAAATTGTGGGAAGCACCACAATCAATTAGGATGACCACTGCTACACCTTCTAACAATCCCTCCACTTTCCAAGATCTAGTAGTAGTGAATCCAGACATGGAACACAATGATAGATGCAAAGATCTAAAAGACTGCAGGGGTTCCTCCACTTCATCCACTCCCTCTTCCTCCTCTTCTTCCATAATGATCATCTTAAATTGTCTGTTTTTACATCGATGTTCTCTATTATAAGGTTCATCACATCTAAAACATAACCCTTTTTCTCTTTTCTCTCTGACTTCAGCACTGGTTAAATGCTTAAACTCCCCTCCTCTGTTTTTAACACTTTCCACACTTTGACTCTGGCCAGTCCCACTCATGCTACTGCTTTTCTGATCTGAACTCAACTTTGATTCTAGGGTTATAGTTTTAGAATAGGGCAGGCTACGTGAATTGCCGTTCGTTCTAGCAGCATAACTATACCCATTTTTCATATTGACTAACCTGTTCTTTTGTTCAATCAATAGAACTTTTTGAATCATTTCTGACAAGGAGTTAAGCTCATACAATTTTACCTCAGCTTGTAGCTCCTGTTTGAGTCCATTCAAGAATATTCCTCTCACAAATTCTTGATCAATGGTTCTCATGGCTCCTACGTATTTTTCAAAATTCTCAACATACTCATCTACTGTGCCTGTTTGTTTCAAGGATAACAATTGCTCAAAAGGATTCTGAACCATTGAAGGTTGGAATCTACGCACCACAGCAATCTTAAAACCTTCCCAATTAGGGTTAGGGTTGCATTTCTCCCACCAATGGTACCAACTCAACGCTTTTCCTTCTAGAGCCATGACTGTAGCTTGCATCTTTTCTTCCTCGGTTACCTCCTTTAACAAAAAGTATCGCTCCAATCTGTGTGTCCATCCAAAAGCATCTTCTCCCGCAAAAATTGGAATCTCCAATTTCCGCCATTTCTCCCTCCGATGAACCGCTTCACTGTGACCTCCATTACTTTCAGTTCCTTCCTGAAACGGACTACTCTGTTCACGATTCGAGCCAAATTTCATCAACAAATCAGCGATTTGATCCTCATGTTTCTTCGCCAGAGCTTCTGCAAACTCAAGTCGAGTTTTCATCTCTTCACGTTCCTGTTCCCAATCGTCACTGGATCTCGCCATGCTTCTCGTCCTCATACGCAGCAGCTCCAAGCGTGGAATTCAGGGCACCGGGATCGGTGCTCTGATACCAGTGTTAATACCGGTATCAATTAGGAACCAATAGCGTAATGAAACTGAATGGAGGATTAGGATCAATGAACCCTAATCTCTTGTATTATTGATTGAATAGAAGAATTACAAAGAATTGTAGAGGAAGAAAGAAAACAGATAGCTGGAAGAGAAAACAACAGCTCTCTAACTGATTCCCAGAATCAGTTATGCCTAACTTTCTGTTTCAACAACCAACCAATTCCTCTCTTTCCCTCCTATTTATTCTCTTCCCAACTAACTATTATTCACTAGTTAGTTATTTTCATTTAGTGCCAGGCTGGCGCCTCCCATACACTTTAGTAATAGGTGGCCTGCGTTCCTTCTTAGCTCTATCAGAGATAGAGTATACAAGAGAAATAATACCTATTGCTTGTAAAATTTTCCTTGCATATCCTCATATATGTGGGACTGATCAATTGTCAATTACCTATATAACCAAAAATTTAAATGACAAATTTGATGCCTATTCCTTTTAAATTCATCAGTTATATGGTTGGAAGCATATGTTTAAAAAGATGGTTAATCAACTAACAACCCCTACCAACCTCAGTAAAGTTAGTATGTGACTAAAGCGGTATTTTGGATATATATGTGGGGTAAATGCTATGTGTGAATGACATCAATCAGTATGTGAATATATACTGTATGTAAATTGACTATTCTTCTGGATTATTTCATTGATTATATGTTAATTGACAAATGGATGTGTACAATGCAGAATACTGAAAGTGAAATCGGAGCATTATCTCTTGGAAGAACTACTATTAGGTGATCGCTCCTGGCATTTCGGTCCAACCATGTGCCATATTTTTAAGTTTGGGTTGCTGTGCAGAGCCGAATTTCAAGTGGAAAAACTAGTATAAAAAACACAATCAAAGTAGTTTTACCAACTGGAGAGCCTTGCTGGGAGCTATAAAAGTTTTTATGTGGCTGCCAGTAATAGATATTCATGCATTCATGTGTAGTCTAATTTTATTTTGAAATGAAAAAGATGAAAACAAATTGGTAATTTATTGTCTTGAGAACTTATTATACATCTATTGATGGAGTTGTAGCCAAGTTGTTTTTTTTCTTACTCTCTTCTTTTTGGTTATTTTTTATAGTGTTCTCCTGCATTCTAATTTTAACATGAGTCCACAGAAAACATCCTTAACTAACTTGTAATAGCAGTTGTATATAAAATCATTATTTCTTAGGAGTGGACAGTGGTATCAATACTTCTTTGCTCTTTCCACCCTATTCAATTACATCTGATGGTTTGTTAAAGTTTCTTTGAAATCATGGTTTCGATGCTATGCTTTCAACTTGTGGCCTATTACCCAATGTAAGGGTATGTTGAAGTTGTTGTAACTTGAGAAGAACATTTTCTATTCTGAACCGGATCAGAGCTGGGGGTGTTTTTGACCTCGCACCTAAACTAAAATGATGTATGGATGCTCTACCAAACTAAAATAGTGACAAGAAAATTGATTTTATTTAAAGCACCTTTATCTATTAGATATTTAATAGGATCGTTTAGCTATACTATATTTTATTGCAAGAAAAGTCTTCTCGTGATGATAGGTGGTTGTATTTTACTCTCTCACACAAAAATATTTATATTTATATTTGTGTCTTTCTTTTATATACATTAGTGCAATTTGCATAGAATCTTTACTAATTATTTGATAGGATCATCCTGGCCTGTAGAATAGAATCCATAAGTCGCAAGTAACAAGCTCCAGCTATGGGTCCCTCCACAATCTCCAACTTGATTAATATTGTGCCTCTCTTTGGCATAAACATTAGCTTAACTATAAACGTGTTCTATGCTGGTTGGTTTAAGGGTAAGGTCAGTGAAATTCCTATTTTAGAACAACAATAAAATTCTTTACTGTTCATATTTTTCAACAATTTTATTGAGATTAACAACACGTTAACCTCAAAAAATTCTTCAGCTTTTTTAACAATAAACAAGATTACCACCTTAGCTACAAGCAAAGTAAAAGAAACAAGATTCCCACTTTAGCTAATTGGGTTCAAGCCTACGAAATATGTTCAAGGCAGGTATAAATGAGTTAGTGGGCATAATTCAACACATGCCTCTCATGTGCTCCAAATATACGTGTGCCACCGCCAATTTGTACTATACACTATCTAATTATTTGTTTCCTATTGTTTTATTTTAGTCCATTTTCACAACAAAAATCCAATATTGATACTTTTCAATCGGACAAATTACAGCTTTTTAGTACGTCCGTGACAGATAAATTATTTGACTAGACAGTACAGCAAGATCTACTCATTATCTTAATTAGACATACATAACATGATGCGGGTGAGCATTTATAATGGACATTATTAGATTATGCACCCATATATATATATAAACATTATTAGATCTATTTATGTTGGTGGTTAATTTCAGCTGTCAAACCATTCTTCTCTCAGGTCGCCCTATGAACAACTCTGTCTCCACCTCCCCGCCCTGCACCCTTTCTGTTATGAGTTCATTATCTTGTTCAATCCGACACTACAATACAACAATGAAATTATGTTAGAAATTAGCTTTTAATCAAGGCGAAACAAATAGTCCTTATATTTAGAAAATTTAACCTTATAGAATTTTCAAATAATATGAAATATCAGCAAATTTTATACTATTACTAATTTTTTAATTTTCGTGATTTAAATCAAATAGTCCTTATATTTAGAAACAAAGAAAGACTAATTACCTTATTGCGTAAGTGTCTATTTTCTTCAAGTAGGTACCTTTCCTGAATTAAGTGGGAGCAAAAAATATGACAATTCTACTAAGAATTTTTTTTTGGTTGAGTATTCTACCAAGCAATGTAAAATAAATTGAATGAAATAGTGCAATTACTAATTATAGTAACATTATTATTACCTGTTCTCTGAGCTTTTCAATTTGCTCCCTGAACAATTGATTCTGAGCATAGACAGCACATAGTTATTCTTTATTGAAACTTAGCAATAAAAAAATATGGCACTTGTCTTGATCCAGTATAGTAGCAATATAGAAATCTATATATCTATAAACTTGGTGAAATTGGATACCTTTCTTGCCCTAATTTTGCTTAGGCTACGTTCGATTTGTTCTTCAATCTGTTGTAATTCGTCAATAGTACATGTATCCAATTCATTTCCCAAAAGCTTCCTACAATACATGGAATGAAAATATCCTATGCTGAGAATATATAACGATTCATGTCTTTTTTCTCAATATAAATACCATGCAGTCAAAATGAAACCAAATTAAAGAAAGTTGGTTTTTGAAAACCTTTTGGAAAGTTCTAAGTGCTCGATCTTCTTCGTTGCGTTGTTATCACATTCCTTTAGATGCTGCACGTAAAACAAATCGGGAAAACGAAATTTATTTCCCGCTCAATCACTCATCAATAAGCCATAGAGTTTGTTGAATATCATGTCCGAGTAGTTAGTTAGTCATGCGTTTACTATAAATAAGTTAAATAAAATAAAGTCCTATAAATTTTTTTGTAAGCAACTCTAAAGTTGGTGTATCGTTCCCTCACCCTAAATCTCATTCCGCAAAGAAAATAAAAAAATTTGCATTATACTTGTTACATTAAAACATTAATAAAATGAAGTCGTTGAATGAAAGTATCAATATATCTTAAATAATATTAGAAGTATTTTATTTCCGTCTAAATTGCACAATGTATCTCCTTAATTTTTAGTGCACGAGAGGGAGAATCAAATCTTTCTCAATTGAGAGTATTTGTTTGTCTTTGTTTTACATCAATTATATCTACTTATAGAACTAAATTTCAATTTAAGACTTGCAGATGTATTGTTTTGAGACATAAGGATCGTGTTAAATGTTATGTGTTATTTGATCTGTGTACTAAACCAATTCATGGTTTGAAATAGAAATTATTAAATCCAAAAATTATATTATGCTTTTATTTCTTTAGGATAGGATATGTTCAATCCAATTTAAACTACTCCTTAATTATTAAATATTTTGATCATCATATTGAATTTATTTTTGTTTATGTAGTAGACATCGTTCAAACCAGTAATCACTTAAAAGAAATCAATTTTGTCAAAGCTTTTATTCACTCTCCATTTCAAATCAAAGATTTAGACTCTCTCAAACTCATTCTCAATCTTGAAGTTTCTCAATATAAAAAGAGTCTTTCTCTTAGTAAAAGGAAATATGCATTGGAACTTAGGGATATATGGGTTTTCTAAACTGTAAACCTACCTCAACACCTATATATGTTGCCCAACCTCAAATTAAAAAAGGATGATGACAATCCTTGTTCAACTTGTTGACTTACGCACAAAGGCTTTACACCCATCTACTTTCTATTCAATTGTTTCAAAACCCAACTTATTGATATCTTCATTTCTAGCTTGAGGGACTTATGAAGTTACTTAGTTTTATATTTTGGTGAGATTTTGTGTAATTTGTTTTAATCCTTGTTAGTTCCTTCTTTTTAGGTTTCAATTATTCTTTTTAACTAAACTTCTCTTTCTATATAAATGTAGCACGTTGCCATTATTTTTATCCATAAACATATTCAGAATTTTATATCATAGTAATATATGCGAGTCGTATTTCTATTTGATACTAAATTGAATTCCATCTATATGAATCTTTAGTGGGCATCTTTATTTTGGCATGAATCTCATCTTGAATTTCAATTCATTAGGATAAATTTTGATTCAATATGATGGATCTCATTCATTTTAATGAATCGCTGCCTAAATTAGTGCAGCCAACCACTTTTATTTTATCACAATGATTTTTCTCATTTATAACTTGAACCATGAATTATTTAAAAGTTCATATATAATTTATCATTTTTTGTTTTTACTTAAAAACGAAATATATTTATCAGCAATGTATCTTACAAATTCTTAATAAGATTTGATTGATGATTATAAATTAATTATTCTAATTCACAATTTGATAACCATGGTTTTGAGCCTCCAAATGTAATTGCCTTTTCTTGACATATGCTAGTGAATAAAGATTCATATTAAAATGCCAGACAAAAAAAATCATATTAAAGTTAACTTTTCCCTAGAAGGTAGATAATGACCGATATAAATACTAAGCGTGCTTCAAGGTGTAAATACCGATACTACATACATAAAACTCAAAAAGGAAGAAAACTAAAAACACATCAAGGGTTTTATTGAGAATGATAAAAAAAAAAAGATAAATTTTAATTTTTTTTGAATATTTTTGTTGAGAATGATAAATAAATACTTATAGTTAGTATATTTTTAATATTGAGTAATATAATAATATAGCTTAAATTCAAAAAATTTATCAAATTATTTCAAAACTCATTTCCAATATAGTTTTTGAATTTTCCAAAATTAAATAATTTTATATTATGAAGAAAAATTAACTCTAAAACCCTTCCCCTACCAAAGTCTTTTATTCTTTCCATTTCATCCTTCCTCTTTCTTAAAGCCTTCTCCTTTCCTCTAAGGATTTGTTTGCGAGTTTCATTTTTGAAGGTTTTCGGAACATGATTTTGGAGGACTTAGTCTATTTTTTAATATATGTATATTTCATGAGTGACAACAAAACTACCTACAATGTGTATGTATTTTTGTGTATAGCATGTTATAGTTATACATGCATCCCAAAACAAATGTTAACATTGTCCAAATGTTTACATATAAGCTAGTTGCTCCATTTGGAAGACACCATACATATATACTTGTCTCAAATATATACAAAAGTGTGTGAAATAAATTAGATGTATCGGATTTAAATTTTAAATTTCGTATATCAATTTTTTTAACTCTATTTATATATATATATATATATATATATAAACAATTTAAGATATTATTATATTTGTTTAAGATAAATCACACAACACAAATGTGTATAACAATTTTCTTACTTATACAATATTTAATATTTATTTGTTTATTTAAGATGAAACTCTTACTTACATTTGATATAAGAAGAAATTAAAAACTAATTAATTACCTGTGTATTTTCTTGGATTAATCCTTTGATGTTGGGAGTGAGGTCCTTGATTTTCCTTTGATAGCGTTCAACCGTTTTGTTTATACTGAAGCATCACCATAGACAAACATCAAACGTTTCTTATTAGTCAACTAGACTCATTTTATAATAATAATAATAATAACTTAGTCATTTTTACATGAGTCGATGATTAGTAAAATATAGTAATTGATTTTAATACACAATTTTTCAACGGAATCCTAAATCTCTCACTATCATAAATAAAAATGTAGATAACTGTATTACAAAAATATTACACTATTTTTTAAATAGTTTAATTTTTATGCAAGTTGGTGTAATTTAATATTATCATTACAAACCAATTATGTTTATGACTTTAGATATGACTAAAATATATATATATAAGTTATAATATCTTATAGAGTATAACATTCATCCTAATTGAAAAATGGATGTATATATCATCAATATTATCATGGAAGAGGGATAAATAGCGGTTAAATTAATAATATCATTAGATATTTTAGTTTGTTAGTTACTTAAGTTGGTCAATTACATTAAGGCTAAATACCATTTGTCCTTCCTT
>JBBPBR010000007.1:10236464-10256905 GCA_037974775.1 Cicer pinnatifidum | reverse complement strand
TCAATTAACAAAACATTGAGTCCATTGAGTCTATGAGCCCCTCACTTAAACCCACAAAAAATTATGAAATAATGAGCTGGAGGTTTAAGAAATTAATTTCAATGGAAAGTCTAATATTATAAGCTTAGTAGGATATTTTTGAGAAAAAACTTTAGACTTTAGAAGTTTTATTGATAGCTCATAATTTTTTCGTTCACTAATCAAACTCAAAATTTGTTTAAGAGTCTTGTGTTTATTTTTATTCGTACAATCAATATAATGGTACTGCATTTTTATTAAAAAAAATACGTTATTTATAATAAAAAAAGTAGGAGGAGATGACTCCTCTAATAAAAATCAACTCTAAGTTAAAAGGAGTTTCCTCCAACCAAATATGACCAAAGAATAATAGCTAAAACATGAGTTAACCTATTCTTGTTCCTATATATATGAGAAAAAGAAATTGAAAGAAAGACTTTCTTCAAATGATGCATAACAAAGAAAAGGCCTAAGAACGCTGATTTGATATTGTTACATAAAATTGAATATATACAAAAATATCTACACATTAATTTATAATAATAATAATAATAATAATAATAATAATATAAACAACACAATATTTTTTTATACATAAGACCACACAATATCATTGTATTTAACAAAAATCACTGTGTAATGTGAAAAAGTAATTGGCACATTTTATGGAGAAAAAGTACTAAATATCACGTTTTAAAAAATGAACAATGCATCAACTATACATATACAATGCAAGCAATTAAAGGGCAGATTTGGAACAAAGGCCAAAAAACCTGGAGGAAAGATTTTTTAATGGTTCCCATAGCTTTATTCTTCTTTCCTTCCACTTTTATGCTACAACCGAATAATGGAAAATTTATTGTGATTAGAGCTTTCTCTTATCTTAATTTCTATCTACTTACTTTCACTTCAACCAATCAATGTGTTAGGGAACATAATACAACACAATATGATAGAACCATGAATGTATTATTTGACGGGCATAATATTAACATTGAGAATACGTGAAACTAAATTTTTTGTTTAAGGATTTAAGGTTTAAGGATTTAAGGTTTAGGATTTCTCCAATACAAGAACACTCCTCTTTGATCCAAAAGATGAGGGAAATCTTGATTCCATATGTGAAGTGATTTATAGTCCGATTTTCTATATAAATCTCAAACCAAATTATCCATAGTGTTAGATGTTAGAAAGATGAATAAGTTGAATTTGAATTAGGAAGCTTAAAAGTAATATAAAATTTTATATTTTAATAATAAAGGTATGAATTCCAAACTTTTCTATTATTTTGCATAAGTTGATTAAGAAACATTGGAGTGTTATAAGGTTTAGGTGTCCAAACTATAAAATAAAAATGGTTGGGAAGTCAATTTTCCTCCCAAATATTTATGTTAGATCCATACCAAATTCTCTTAAGACCTTCTTTTTGAATGATCCATCTAAATATGGATAATGCTTCTTCAAGTATATAACCCATTATATCGTCATTATTATAAATATTAGAATCAGGGTAATAACAAGCTTTAAACATTTGGACAAAAAAACTAGTGGGTTTTGAATAACCGTTTAGACTTGTTTGTCCATAAATATTGCTAAATTAAATTCATAAGATTTCTAAAACCTTCGTTTCCTTCACTCTTAGGGTGGCAGGGCTTTTCCCACTTACACGAACGAATATTTCTAGTCCCATTTCAGGTTCCCCAATATATTTTAGAAGTAGAATATGGAACTAGCACCAACGCTGTCCTCATCCTTTGTAATAACATCATCATCATATCTTGTAAAGTCAATACAATTCCTCCGCTAGCCTTTTGATCAAATTACTTTTGTCCCTTTGAAAAATCCATATGGCTCTTGATCTTTGGTGCCACAAATGTTCCTCAACTTCTAAGAGGATATGCAGTTTGTTTTGAATGTTTGTTATCACCACTTGGTTATTAGAATTCTTATCTTGATTATAACTTTCTTTCAGTCTATTTTAAGTTTTTTATATTTTTATAGAGATATCTCGAAATTTTTGGACTCATAACTTTAAAACATATAAAAATATAGTTTTATTTTTAAAGTTGTCTCCAAAATTGACATGAAAGTTCCAACATTGCCCTCGACCAATTTCAAATATTCTCTCTTAAATCCATAATTGTTTAAATCTTTTTATTATTTCTTAATTGTTTTGCATATCTAGTTAGGAATAGAATTAAGCATAATAGGTCTGTTCATAATTAGTTATACAAAAAAAATATTTTATAATTACTTTTTTAAAAAATAAAGTCATTTTCGTTACAATAAACAAAACAAAATAACTTCTCATTTTAATAAAATACTCTAAAAAATAATCTATAAATTATAAAAAATACCAAAACAACTTATTTTGAAATCTATATAACAAACAATCCTAAATTAAAATCAAATCAACTTCTTTTATAAGATGAACTTATGATTTATAACCGATTCAAAGTGCAACGCGTATTTCATACTAAACATATCAGAAAATAGAGATTATAGTAATAATTGAAAAACAGTTGATTATATTAAAATTTGAGAATTTGAATATAATTATTATATATATTAAAATGGAGAATTATTAGACAATTTAAAAAAAGAAAAATGGAATATTATGAGTGCTGGATCGATTCTCCGTATACATTCGTTAATATTATATATAGAAACGTTTTGAGCACAGAAGGCAAAACAATAGACATAGTGTAATTCCCTATCAAAGAGGAGCGAGAAGACTGAGGCACAGATCTAGCTCTACCATTTCCCTTCCTCTCGCTCTTCTCTTCTCATCTCATCTCACTCCAGATACAACAATATCCTACATCATGGGATTCCCATCAAACGGTTCATCATCATCCTCAGAAGACAAGCCTCTCAAATTCCTTATCTACGGTCGAACCGGATGGATTGGAGGACTGTTAGGTAAAATCTGCACAGCCCAAGGGATCCAATTCGAATACGGGTCGGGTCGTCTTGAAAACAGATCTTCGCTTGAATCAGACATAGCGGATATTAAACCGAGCCACGTGTTCAACGCTGCCGGTGTTACGGGTCGACCCAATGTTGACTGGTGTGAGACTCATAAGGTTGAGACTATCCGTGCCAACGTGGCTGGGACTCTCACCCTTGCTGACGTGTGCCGGGAGCGTGGACTCATTCTCATCAATTTCGCCACTGGATGTATTTTCGAGTATGATTCTGCTCATCCCCTTGGATCTGGTATTGGATTCAAGGAACAAGATACTCCCAATTTCATTGGTTCTTTCTACTCCAAGACCAAGGCTATGGTATTCTATTCTATTCTTTTCTCTATATTGCTTGCTACTCATTTATTTCTAGTATTCACTTATTATCGAATCTTATGTTTATTAACTGAAATGTGAATTTTCTGGGATTTTTTTGGTTGGCATTCATCTCATCATGTGTCATTTTCATATTTTTTAAATCTTAGATCCGTCGTAGTATTCAATTATTATAATTATTAAAATAAAAAATATAATTATCATTAACAATATAAGTATTTGTTGAAGCTTATTTGGTGAATGTGCAATATGTTCCAGTCTGATCTAAATCAATTTACAACTCTGAATACACACCTTACAGGAATTTGGATTCACTGCAGTCGACTCAGATGGACCGTCCGATTAATTATTTTTATATTTAAAATATGAGCTTGAAATCTGGATGGTTCGATCTTAATTGAACAGTCTCAATGTGTTTGATCCCAGTCCATTTCATGGAATCACATTGTTGTTTTGATTTGTTTGGTGTATTAATGTTGCTTAGCTTGTTTTTATTTGCTTGCTTTTTCTAACACAAGGTTGAATTTTTGTTTAGAATGAAAGATATGTAATTACCCTGATTCCCTTTTAATGTAACAGGTAGAGGATCTGCTTAGGAACTACGATAATGTATGCACATTAAGAGTGAGGATGCCTATTTCATCTGATTTATCCAACCCTCGCAATTTCATCACAAAGATCACTCGATACGAGAAGGTTGTCGATATTCCAAACTCGATGACTATCTTAGATGAACTTCTTCCTATCTCAATAGAGATGGCGAAGAGAAATCTAACTGGAATTTGGAACTTCACCAATCCCGGAGTTGTTAGCCACAATGAAATCTTACAGATGTACAAAGAGTATGTCGATTCCAGTTTCACATGGAAGAACTTCACTCTTGAGGAACAAGCCAAGGTGATTGTTGCTCCAAGAAGCAACAATGAGCTTGACGCACAAAAATTGAAGACGGAATTTCCTGAATTATTGTCTATTAAGGAATCACTCATTGAGAATGTCTTCAAGCCAAATCAGAAAGTTGATGCTTGAGTACTTTGATTCACAGTTTTATCCTTGTTTTTCATTTAATTCAGTTTGTGTGGATGCTACAAAGATGTGTCTCTTCATTCATACGATTCAGTGATTGTATTTTTAATTTATATGTTGTATTTGTACTGTTTCAATGAATAAACTAGTTGCAAATTACTCACGAAGAATGAAGTTTGTATGCTTTATCTCTTGTATGATTTTTAATTGCAAAGAAGTTTGAGCTTCGAGCTCCTGCGAATTGCAATGGGACTGAACAATGATCCCGCACGACCAATAATGTAAAAAATATTCATTCGTAAATGTATTTAGTGGTGAATTTTATGGTACACAAGGGATTGGACCATGAGCGAGTGTGTTTTCTCCTTCAGTTCAATAAATCTCATCATTAGATCAAATAAAATATGGACTTATTAATTTAATGTTGAAAATAAACTTGTATACAATGCATAACTATTTTATTTATGCACATCACACCAAACTGTGTTTAATCCTTTTGTAACTCTTTTTCTTTGTATTTATTAGTCCTTTTGTAACTTTGTTAAAATGGAAACACGACAGAATTGAGAATTTCTACGTGCTACTAATCAATTAACAGTTTTTGTATGTTAGTTATTTGGATTAGTTGAAGTTGCAAAATTTTAGATAAAAGAAAGAGTATATTTTTAATAATAATTTAATATACAAAATTCAATATTAATATCTATTTATCAAAATACATATACTCAATCTTAAATAAATAGAAAATAAAAAATAAATAATAATGATAATTATAATAATAACACTAAGAAAAACTCTAAGATAGTTTTTGAATATAATTTCATCATAAGAAATAATTTAAGAGAGTAAAATTATACTATAATATAAAAATCATTGTAATATAATACGAAGATATTCTAAGATTGTATCAAGATGTTACTTTATATTTTAGCAGGATCAATAATAAGTAAGTATATGGGATATAAGTTAATAAACAGCCATGTTCTATCCTTTAAAAAAATAAGTATTTTATTAGGATGCATGTTTCTTATGTTACATTTTTTTAATAAAAAATTTACAATAGCCAGATCATACATAAATAAAACACGGAAAACAAAAGTTGCCAGATATATTCTCAATTTTACACGAAAATCTCGTGATTCTCATTGATCGTGAGATCGTCTTTCTCTAATTAGCTTGTGTATATCCCCATAAGCTCGGTTTGTGATTTTATCAATCATGAAAAGAATATTATTTTTTACCAAATACGAATTCAAGACAACTATTAATTTTTGGTTTATTAAAAAAAAATAGCTAGTGTATTTAAGGAAAATACCATCTACTGATTAATAAATTAGTCAAAAACAACTGTATCAGTTGATTTCAAATAGTTAATAACATTTAGTTAAAAGCGAATTCTTAGTCACAAAAATTTGAGTTTAAATTATAACTAAACTAATTATCGACAAAAAGAATTAAAAAAAAGCTATAAATCCTAGAATTTGTCGGTGCCTCAGATCTATCTTTTCTAGTTTTATTTTAAATTTTTAAAAAAGAAATATGGAAAAAATGTCCGCTTCATCTAAGACTAAGAGGTTTATGAAATAATAACACAATGCTTAGTCAGCAAAGAGAGAGGAAGCTGATGTTATGCAGATCACGTGGAAGTGTTGAGCTCCACGACGAGCAACATTTATTTTATTTTGTTAAAATAAAAAAATTATAGGACAGTTTTCCTAACGAGTTTGTTATTAAAAAGTGAGAAGGGACAAACCAACTAAAAAGCTTACCAGTCGCCAGGGGGAAGTGCCCGCACACCTCAATGCTCAGATTTAATTTCACACATACGACACATCACCCTACTATGATGTTGTGGTTTTCTTTTTTCTTTTTTTTTTTTTTAGCAACACTTTTCGTTTGGTAATTTTTCTATTTCATATTTTGTTACAAGCTCCACAATTGCAATTGTTAAATTTAGGCTAGCTAAGTAGCTTGTAACTTATGCGAGGTTTTCACGTTCCAATTAAAATAAGTTTATGAATTTTGTTTCTTAGGAAAAGTCTTTATAACTTTTCGGGTGTTAATGAAATAATTAAATGAGAGATTCTTTCTGAGAGTGGGAAAAGGAAAAAAGAAAATTTGTTGCTACTTTTCGGGACTTGGCTCAAATGCTGGCTTTTTTTTTTATGTAATTTGTTCAAATGTCTCATCGTCTTAAGTTACAGAATCCTATTAGTGATTATTACAATGTGAGACACTTATGTGACATTAAATATGTGGAAGAAATGTAGAAGCAACCTCTTATTTATTTCATTACTTATTATAAAGTTTATGCGATATGATATATACTAGATTTTTATCATTTCAATCATCTCAATTTACTTCTCTATATTAAATTTTTGCTATTATAGTTTTAGTAGACTTAGCCTCAATTTGCCTTTGTATCAGACTTTTTATCGTGTTTTTCAACAGGACATGGTCATCCATGTTGTAGTTGACCATGAATGATTTATCTACATCAATAAAATTCACAATATTTTGATTTATCTATTCTCTATTTTTCGTTAACCTATTTAGGGAATTGGATCATCCATTCCTTGATCTTCATGTTGGCGTCTTCTTCTAATATGTACTCTCTAAATATTATATTAGATCTCAAAATACAACTTAACTTATTTGATTTATTACCTTGTTAGTTTATCTAAAAATAGATTGAATTTTCTTTTTAAAGACATTAATATGAAAAAGTTGTTAAGTATGCTATCACGTCATACCATACTTTTTTTAAAGAAAAAGTCAAACTTAAAAGTTAATTTATGAGAAATACTAAACCATGCTCATATTTTGAAATGATCTAACCAAATGATATTTTGGAACGAAATGTCGAATAAAATGGAGAAAACAAACAAGAAAATATAGAGAAGAAAAGAAATGGTAGAAATCGTCACACTCCACAAAAGAATGATAATATCAAGGTAGAATCACTACAAGAGTAAGAGACTTTTGATAACATCAAAATTTTGTTCAAAAAAGAACACTAGAGAGCATTTGTCTAATCTCACCAAATTTTTTTTTCCTTCAAAAAGTCCCCCCTCTGTCTTACATTGAAAATACATATATAACGTAACACAAAATGACATAGTGCTTAGGTTACACACATAATACAACTAATGACATTGTGTCTAAGCTATCAGATATTTAGACATGCACACGTCAACATATTTTGTAATTAAGAGGTATGATTATTACATCTCAAAAAATAAAAAATAAGTCGTAAGGTATTTCTATGACTAAGAAATTAATATGACGTGGGTCAATCTATTCACATGTCTTACAACTAAGAAAATTAACAATTTGTTTCTCCAATTGTTCATTTAGCTTTCTAACCTCCCCTCTAATCAATGGCCCTTCCACTCCTATTTCTTGAAGTTCATTAGCCTTCATGTAAGGTTGATCCATATCACATACTTAGACCTTATTTTGTAATAAACAAAACCTAGAACTCGCAAAGCCTAGTACGGCTTTACCTAAATATATCTCTTGTGAAACAAATATCGAAAAGCAATGTTTTAAATTGAACTAGTTAAAATTGGTTTATGATTCATTAATTAAGTATAAATTTATCAAATTAATTTTTTTACTAGAAATATTGATCAAAGTTATTACTCACTAGTGCAACATAAAAAAAAGGAAATGAGTGTAATTCAAACATTTGTTCCGAAATTGGTACAACTCAAATCTCTAGAGTTTTAACATTATTCTACAATAATGTAACATAATCAATGTGGATTTGGTGACAAAACAGAGAAAAAAAACATGATTCACACTTCAATGGTGTTTTGGTTTAGAGCAATGTATCTCCATCTCTCTTTCTCCACAAAGTCAGCATCAAGAAACTTAGAAACAAAAGCCCATAACCTATAAGCATCTTCAAAGTTTGTCAAGAAGCCCAATGTAGCAGTCAAAATCAATATCCCAGTTTCATCTGGGCCAGTTTTCTTCTTGGATAGGCCCAACTTATCAACCTGAGTTCCTTTAGTCTCCAAGGCCCATTCCATCTCTTCTTGGTTCCTATCTAAAAACTTGACATTTTTCAAAAAGGACCTACTTAAAGAGATATTATTCCTATCAGCTAACTTTTGCACAAGTGAAGGATCAATTTTTTCTCCTTTCCAGTCAAATATATTAAATGCCACAGTAGGTCCACGATGAGAATTAATCTTTGGACCATATATTCTAATTAATGAAAATCTATTCTCATGATTTGGATGTTGTAGACTCATTAATGCATTAACAAGCCAATTAGTTAAATACCTTGTTCTTGTACTAATCACTATTAGCCCCACTGAGTCTGCTTGGTCTAATCCTCTACATTCAATTTCAAATCTTTCATTCTTCATGCCTTGTAGCTCCACAATTTCTGATGATGATTCACCCTTCTCATTTTGATTTGAACTAGAAATGTGGCATTGTGGTATAAATGTAGGGACAAGGCTTATAATTCCTAAAGTTGTAGAATTTCCTGAATCTTTGAGAGAACAAATACTTGATTTTTTGACAAATAAACAACCAAACCCAGATGGGTTTTCACCAAAAACTTTATAAAATGAACAAACCATAAAATCAGGTTTAAACAAAGACATACCCAAAGTGTCCATTTCTTTAGGCCTCAATGCACATAAATCAAGCAAAACACACCAACCATTTTCTTGTGCTAAAGACATCCAAAAATATGAATAAGGTGTTCCACTAACCTTTGAATAAAGTGGAAAAACAAATAAACTACCTTTTTTTCTCTTCTTTTTTTTACAAGTTATCATTTTCTTTAGTTTTCTCCATTGGATTTCTAAATTAGGCCATGTGAATTCTGCTGACAAAATTTGTACTCCTTGTTTCTTGCAGCTATCAATCATCATTTCCAATGCCTCACTTTTATGATCATAAACATTGAGAAGCTCTCCTTTGGATTCAAATTGGAATGAATCAGCTACAAGTTTAAAAGCAGATACCTCATTTGCAATGAATACTAATGCATAATCAGATTCAGACACATTCATAAATGCCATTATTCTGTCTTTGATTCTGGTTTCTAGTTCTGATTCGTGTCCGCCATAAAGTATCTGTGACTTCAAATTTATGGAATTAATCGATATATCGAAGAAGGATTGTTCTAAGTTCAAGTAAGAAGACGACGACGAAGAAGAAGGACAGGACTTTTGGTGTTGTTGAGCATAAGAGAAAAGGCCATATCCATTGTAATCCAAACATGTGTTGGAGAGATTCAAGTTGTGATATTCTTGTTCTCGAATTTGATCTACTCGAGAAGTTGTGGAAAATTGAGGGAACGATTTGATGAAGTTGTTATATGAGTCTTGTAAAAGTGGGAGAGATTCATGGTTAGTGAATGGTGTGTTTGGATAAAGACTTGAAGATGTGGCTGAGGTTAAATCATCTTTATTATTGGTGTTAGAGTTGGAAGAATTAGTGTTGTTATGTGACTCATCTGAAGCAAGAAATGGAGATGGAAAACAAGCATTGAAACAAGGTTGTGATGCTCCTCTAGAGCATGAGCATGATGATTGGTACATTTTTGCTACAAAGTTCAGATTTCAGAACATTGACTTCAAGTTTTATTGTAAACACCTAATTCAATGTATGCCATGTTATAAATACTTATAGAGTTTGTCAACGTGTGTTAATGTTATATTTTGAATATGGTGACCTTAATTACACGCAATCCAAATTTGATATGACCCACTTTTGCTAGAAAACTAGATCAATTTTATGCATATACACTTGGTGTTTGATTAATAACTATAGCGCACGGCAATAATATTTCATTTCGTACCTAACAAAGTTGGGAAATTCGTGACATATTTATTTATTTATTTTTACTGAGTAGTCCGTTGAATTAGTTTCGTTAATGATCACAATAATGGCGTTATCTAACACAGGTGAAGATCACTGTCTACTTTATAGACTGTTTGTGACATTTGGCTTGGCTGAGGTTGGTCCACACGTTAAGATTACAGGTCAATGAGATTACTATAAGTCCTTCTTAGCAAAGACAAGTGGTTGTTTGTATGCATGCATATATGGTGAGGGATAAAAAGGGTATTTTAAGTTTTCATACTCAAGTTTCTATCATAGAGATGCTTTTAGGAGAAACAACAAGAGCTAAAAGGCATGAGCTGGGCTTTCATGCTGTCGGACTAATAATGTTGACTCACTTCTTCTATGGGATAATTTCACACTATTTTCCATGGATTTGTACAAAAATCTTTCAATTGTTTTTTTAATTCTTAATTTAAATTATTTTCTAAGTTTATAAATGAATAAAAAAAGTAAGAATTTAATTTGTATAAAAAAACATTAGCAATTTTAAACAAATGTACGTTGAATTAAATTTCATCATTTAGATTTTTTTTAAAATGGTGATCTCTCCAAAACAATAAATATATAGGAGTGTTTTTTAGCTTTTGCAATGACTTTTGATACTTTCTAAAATATTTTTTTCTTGCAGTGGTTTCGCAAAAGCAATACAATAATTTGCCATCTATGACAAAATATTATTCAAGGCAAGATTGACTAATTATGAAAAGTCGGGATCATCAAGAGTCACATTCCAGTTAGAAAAATTTCATTATTTATAAAGATAATCCCTATGGTTAATAAACTCAAAATAAAAAAGATTTATAATTCCTTAATTGAAAAAGAAGCAAACAAGAACAACAACAACATCGTTATGATCCGTGAAAATGCCATATCTTTGATTAAGAATTAAATATGGAATAAAACTGATTAGAGTAATTAAAAATATTTTGTAATTATAAAGTCTAACAATTTAATTACCTAAAATATTGATATAACTTTAAAATGTTTCATCTTAAAATTTACTTTTAAACCTCGATGTGTGAAAATCAATTTTGATTGAATTATTTAAGAAATAAAACCATTTGAAAGGAAATTGCAAAAAGGTAAATTTTTTATTTGAAATGCATATATTTCAATTTAGTAATATTCTATATGATAAAATAAAAAAGAAATTATTATTTGTATCTTAATTCTCTATTTATCAACTGACTCTTTTAACTTAAAAATAAAATATTGCATTTTTTAATAAATTTACATTCAAATATATATGTGTTTATACTGAGCATATTGTATACGTATTGCATACGTGTAACATTGTCGCCAAACTATCACTAGTATATAGTTTATTACAGCTTTGTCATGAGCACACAGCTGGGGAATGAATTATCTCCCTTTAAAATCAATCATATATTCCCCATTGTACCAATAATCACCATTCAAACACTACACACAAAAGTAGATCAAAACACATATATTTATATAAAAAGAAGTCATAAATATCACTCTTCTTAGTCGGTGCAATAGACGGAAAAATCATTTGTGACACTCATATCCTTTCAAAAATTGGATATACAAATACATTATTATGAAACTATTTATGCACACATCAAAGGAAAATTAAATCAGTTACAACATTTTAGTGAGCAAAAAATATGAAATTTGTCTCCAATTTTTGTAGCTAAGTTAGTGATGATATTTGTTGTGTGAATTACATGTAGTTGTTTGCACTGGAGTTTGGTTTAAGAGAAATGGTGAATACATGTATACCTCTAAATAATGATAATCACTTCCAGAAGACTGTGAATACATTAAGCAAGAACCAGTTACAGGGCAACTCTCCTTTGGCGGTTCACTCATGATTTAAGATCGCCAATATACTTTAGTTAGCGTCTGCCAAAGGAAAGAAGCCCTGCAACTGATTTGCTTAGCGTTGAGTGAATCGCAACATCTCTATAACTCTCGTGGTTAATTTGTTATCTTCAACTTTCTTGATACTAATACTAAGCAAGATAGCTCTCTATATATAGATGAATTTATAATGAGTTGATGAAGAAAATAGGATATGTTCCAACAGCTTGTTAGGATATGCTTGTATTTGTGCCTGCTTCTTACTCTAATAAAGGGACATCCAATTCTTACTCCAATTAATTCTAGGGATTCTTCAATTGTTTAATTTTTGCATCCTTATTCCAACCATAATTTGTACATATAATGTGGAAATTAAAGGGTTCCAATGGGTGGCCCCTGGTGGAGGGGATGTCATAGATAGAGATGCTTAATTCTCTCCTTTAACTAACCTATGAAAACCTGGCAACACAATTTTGAATTTTGGCCTCATGGTATATGCCATGTATATACTGCTTGATTTTTTTCTTCTTCATCTCCCCTCCAACCCAAATTTCTTTTTATATATATAGTAACACTGTCAATAATTTCAAACCTTTGAAAATAGTAGGAATTTCAGCGTAAAAAGAGAAAGCAAAGTGCACAGATATATCAAATTACACGGGCATAATACTTGAGTAGTATAATATCATTCAATAAGTGTTTTTGGATACACATTTTAAACAATTCATTTATATCATATCGATTATTTATATATAAATTTAGTTAAATATATTTTTAACTTTTATAATTTTTTTTTTATCTTTATAAATTTTTATTTAACTTTTAGTCTCTACATTATTTTTTGTCAGCAATTTTAGTCCTTTTAAAATCAAAATAAATTGAATCCCTACATTAAATTTAGATATCTTTTACATGTTGTGATATAAGTCTATGCAAATAATGGGGTCAAATTTTGATTTTTATGTCCAAATTTATGTTATTTTAGTTTCTTAAGTTTTTGTTTTAGATTTAATTCATTATTTATTAAAAAATTCTAATTTTTTTAGATGAAATTTCTATTATGTAATAAATATTATATTTGTAAGAAATAATTTAAAAATTAGAAACATACACATAAATTGATCTAAAAATAAAGCTAATAGTACTCAAACTACCAACAGAAAACAATATAGGGAATAAACATTGAAGAATATTTCTTTAATAGAATAAAAAAAATTAAAATTTTATAGGACTAAAAATATATTTAGTCATATAAATTTGTAAGTAAATATGAAATCATTTTATACGATATTAAGATATATTTATATTATCGTCTTAAATAATTCTATCAAGCAACGTAAATTTTAATGCAATTTAACTACATATAAAATCATTTTTTTTATATAAAAAATTTACAAAGATAATTTATGATATAAACTATCAAACTAGTAATCAGTTTTGTAATATTTGTATCCGATAAAAATTTGCCCGAGCGTTGTAGTATTGCCCAAATGTTACACGGGTATAGTTTGATTTATCACATATATATTAAGCAAGGGGACCTCTAATACAAGATAGTCAGATAATAAGTAATTATATGTAACTATACATAATTTTATTTTTGGCTAATTTATTCCACCTACTTTAACATTATAAAAATCTTATCACTTGAATGTCAGTGTATGTTCGCACGTGTTTCTGAGGTAACGAGTAAGAATGTTTATTGGTATTGATATATATACAAAATCGATTTTAAATCAATTTAATTTGTATTTTGATTTAATTCATTTAACTTCAAATCTAACTCAGATCAACTTATTTAAACTCAATAATGTTTAATTTGAGTAATATATTTAATATTTTGAATCCACAACTCAACTCGTGTTCTCCTCCCACTCATGCCACAAGCTCAAAACACAAGGATTGCCATATTTGGATAAGAGCTACTACACACCGGTAACGTATACCATATTTTCACCCCAAAACTTTTAGACATTGAGTATAAGTACTAGTCATCTCATTTCTACATTGCGCAATACTTACATATTCATATAATGTGGAACTTCTTAATCACACTTGACACTCCAATAATATCTTCAATAAATGTAAATCCAAGCATTCATCTGACTATGCTCTTCCTCAAGCTAAAATATTTTCACCCACGTGCACTCATTCCCCTCAAGCATAAACATTATCACCCACAAACACTTGCCCTTGACAAAACAGTAGTCTTTTCATTTGATTGAAACTTCGACTTTGATAACGATGTTGAGTCTTTAGTGGAGTCCAAATTAGTGGATGATTATCACTTTTGGTTAAGAACAACCACACAAATGAATTGAACATCAAATTTCTACCAAAAACCTTTAGACCTAGCCTATACACAAGTGTCTATGATAAAATAATTTGACTTTATTTTATCTTATTTTATAGAAATAGTTTGAATGTACATATCACTTATATGATTAAAGTTTTTGCTATAAAAACTTAATTAAGTTGTTTATCCAAACACTACAATGATCTCTTTTTTGAAACAACAAATGTTATGTTAATATTGAGGGTGAGAATCAAACTCATGTCCTTGTTATCACTCTAATCTTTAACTCATTAACTCTAGCCATTAAACCAACCTTATATCCCCTACATGACAATTTTTTTCTTACCTTAACAAAGATGATAAATTCCACAAAAACTAACTCACACAACTGTGATGTCCCGAATTCGAACCTAAAACAAGACGTTGAATCTAACAATATCGACATTAGTCTTTATCCCTTGTTACTTTTATATTTGATTATTGATAAAAACACATTGTATTGTTCTTTAAGTTACCCAAAATATCAAATTTATTATTTAATATTTTTGTATCAAGTTAGTCTTTTATGTTTGTACAAGTTACAATGTTGAACTATTTGTAATCATAACTCCATTTCAATCATTTTTAGTTAGATATTTTTAAAATAGTACAATGAATTTTGCTATCAATTATATAAAGATTAACAAAATAAATTTTCATGTGATTTTATAATATAAATTAAGAGAATTTTGCATTATTAAGATAATTAATTTTGCATTAATTTTAAGGACTCTAAAACTTATCTCTCTCGAATTCTCTTTTGTTTAATTATTTTTCTAAAACTTGATTGAGGGTTTGTGTTCTTATAATTATTGCAATCAACTCCGCTAATAATTATGTGGGTTTATTGAAAAATTAATAGAATTTTAGATTTTAATTGTGCTGATTTGAAATTAGAATCATTAATGTATATTGTATATATTTAGAAACATAAAAAATAAATTTGATACAAAAAATAAATAAATAAATCAAATAACTAACTTATTAAAAATAATAAATAATCTATTATTTTTGTAGTTGGAGGTACAAAAAAGTATTTTGATATATATATATATATATATATATATATATATATATATATATATATATTTATTTATTTATTATATAAAGATAATAACATAACCCACACAAATGGATATTTACTTGAACCTGGTTGATTTGGACGGAGAAAATTCGTTTTAATTTGATGCAGATTTTCTCCAAAAGTAGAATTCGAAAGAGGGACGTGTTTGGAGGTGATAATAACCACCTCGCACTCGCTCCTGAATCCGGCTTGTAATATTATTGTAATTTTTAAATTTTATATACATTTATATATATTAAATATACTTAATATTTTTTTAAATATTAAAAATTATAATTTTATCTCTATAAAAAAATATTTTATTTTATTATTTTTTAATCATAATTATTTAATTATATTAATTATAATAGATATTATTTTTAAATTTAACATAATTGAAACATAAATTTCACATCTACCTCCGGCCCACTCCGTTGTTATGCATAATATTGTATTGCAAAAAAATAAAAATGAGAGCTAGTGTGTTTTTCTTCACGAAAATGAGATAATCCTAAAATACTACACGAACAAAAATTCATAAAAGAGAATATGAGTCTGTCGTTATTACAACGATTATATTGATTATTTAAAATCAATATTTGTTTTCTTGAATTGACGTTCTATCATCCAAAGAATCAGCGGCAGAAGCAACAAGTCTCTCCTTCAGTATTTTGACTCCCATATACCTACACCAAATTTCAATCAGTAAAATTATTTTTAGACATGAAAACATCTAATTTATATTTTGAAAGAAAAAAAAATAGAAAGAGTAATATTATAGATATAATATGTTGATGATTTGATTAAAAAAAAATATAATAACAGAAAACTAAATGTTAAATAAATGTAGATAAAAAATTGAGATGTATATATAAATTATCTTCCAATTAATGTTAACCATATATCTTTAATATATAAAATAATAATAATAGTAGTAATATTATAAAAAACACAAAAAGATGAATGAGAAATTACATCCTCCATAATAAAATTTAAGAAAAAAAGTACAGATATGATAATTTTTTTTAGAAGGTTTGTTTACAAAAATTTAACAAAATATGAGAGTATATTATACCTGCCAAGCATCATGACGGTGGCTTGAGGATTAGTTCCCGGAGAATAATTAAAGGTTGAACCATCAATAACGCGTAATGCGTCAACACCAATAACCTTATAATCGCTATCAACAACTTTCCCAACATGACAACCTCCATGGTAATGCCATATAGTCATTACAGTGTCTTTACAAAACTGTTCCAACGACAATGAACTATTTGTGTGTTTAGGCAATAGATTCACCGGAGCACTTGCGGTTATGTTTAGTAGCACAGAAATGGGCATGTTTGGATATTTGAACTGCGAGAATGCTTTGGACTCGATTACCTTTTCTACAATGCTAAGTCCCTTTACACATCTCTCTATGTCTTGTGGGTCTTGGAAGTAATTGAAAGTGACTATTGGGTTTTCATTTGGGTCACGGGTTTTGAGCTCTAAATGACCTGTTGATATTGGACCTATTACTTTTTCTAGAATGAATCCTCCTCTGAATGCTGTGTTGTCAAGACTCTCCATTGATTCTATTGCTTTTGATAGGGCTTCTTCGGTTCTTTGCTTTGGGGGTACCGTCGAAAGTTGACCAATCTGCATTTTCTCACATATGATTAAATTTTAATGTCATTTGTAACCAATTTTAAAAGACAAAAATTAACATATTAACTAGGACAAAATTGTAGACACACTTTTGATGAGATAGGTTTACACAATACAAAAAATAAAATTGTAGACACACTTTTTAATGAGATAGGTTTACATAATACAAAGTTCATTCCTTCTGTTATATTTTTATGAAAGAAAATTAAGAATAAAGGAGAGATACTATTACAAAATCAATGAGAACAACAAAGTGTTGTTTTTTGATAGATAATTTTTTAAAGTACTTTTTATTATGTAGAAAAATGATTTATAAATCATTAAATATGAAATTCAATTTTTTAATATGTAGAAACCGTCTAATAAGAAGTACTTAAATTATATATGCAACAAAGCCTAGTACCTTAGGGGACAACATTCCATAATCTCTTGTAGAACCACCAGCAAAGTTTTCACCACCAGCAGCTTCAATGTAGCTACCAAAGTTGGTAATGCCGACGACCTGAATGAGTGAGACCTCAACAGGAACAGGAGATGGGACAAAGATGGCATTCATGGGGTTGTCTGACATTCCTTGTCCTACCCACGGTTGATCCAATGTTATCCTAATGTTATGGGCCCGAAGGTGGTCTGCTGGTCCAATTCCACTAAGCATTAGAAGTTGTGGGCTTCCAAGTGCACCAGCTGACACAATAATCTCGTTCTTTGACCCATGCTTCAAGTATGCCTTGTGTTTACGTCCCGATGCATCCCTAAACACTACTCCATGGGCCCTTGGCCTTGATACACCTGTTCAATCCCACCAAAATATTAATGCCGCTCAATTTATCTACAAAGACGGTCAAATTTTATGGTCAATCAATCTATGATAAAATGAAATTCATGTAAGATAACGTTGATGAATCATATATTCAATTTATGTGCCACATTAATGTATTTAATAGTAAAAATTTATATAGAGAATATTTTGACTGGATTTTTTTTTTTATTAGAAATGAGAGACAGGCACCTTTGGTTCGGAACATGATCCTATGCACGGTGGCATGCAAAAGCACAGTGATTGAAGTTGGTTTGGCATATTCCAAAAGATCAGCAGCAGAGTGCCTGTCACCATGGTGGTCAAATATGGTACCCCCAACCTTAGTCCCATAAATATGATCATAAGTGAACCCATTGTTAGGCAACACCCCTATCTCCAATAATCCATCTCGTACACCTGACTGCCACTGTTGCACATCTGGCTCAAAAGCCACCACTTTTTCTACCCATAGGTAAGATTCATTCACTAATCTTCCATCCCATCCAGCTTCCCTAACAATAAAACACCCAATGCATACATACAAAATAAAAAATCATAATAATACACATGTAAAAATATTGAACGAGATTTTTTTACCCAACATTAAAAATGATTTATCCAAAAAATTATTAATAACAAATTTGGACTAACTAAAATAATGGCCCATTTTCTTTTACTTATTATTGTTGGGCTGACTTAAAAAAATTGTCTTTCGGATACCTTTAAATAACATCTTAACTAGACAAGACATTTGTTACTTCACGAATGTAATGTTACATGTTAAGATTTTATTCTATTATTGCTATTGTGGCCTGTGGTGACTGGAAGTGTTTTGGTGTTATAATTTTATTTTAATTTTTATTAATCAAAATAGAAATATATTGAAATAGAAATGAACCAGCCCATTGGTCAACATAATCCATTCTGAAGTGAGTCGAGCCAAATTGGCCCATTGGTGTGGTTAGGCCCTATGGGCCAAAACGGTCTGAGGTAGGCCCAACTAAGCCTATCCATTTGACATTTCTAACCATTTGTATTTCTCACACATCTATAAAGGACATAATTCGATATCAATGCATATACGATACAGATATAGACAGATTGACAACATTAATATAAAAAATATAGTGCACTAACGCATATTTATTTATTATAATTAAATAAACTATAAACATTATTTTATAAAAACAATATATATATATATATATATATATATATATATATATATATATATATATATATATATATATATATATATTGTTAGCATTTTGTAATAAAGAAATGAATATATATTATACCTAACATATTGAGGGCTGGTGCGAGTGTAGAAGCCAGCGTTCAAACAACTACCGCCACCAAGGACTCGAGCTCTTGAGTTGATGACGCCATCTTGTGAGATGAAACGCTGAGCTGGAGAAGTAGGGGATGTGTCGGAGAGAGCAGCACCGAAGGATGTTAAGTTTGTGATGTTAGGATTACCGTAGGGTGACCCACCACGTTCAAGCACCAAAACACTGTATTTTTCAGACAGAGTCGCAGCTAAAGGACACCCTGCTGTGCCTCCACCAATTATTATGTAGTCATAGTATGAGATCTCTGCTGCTGATGTTGCATTATGTGTAAATCTATACTTCGGACCTACAACATAAACAACACAATTTCAGATACACTTTCAGATTTCCTAAATCAACTTAATTTCACTACTGCTATGCCGATCAAACCGGTCACTTTGAGCCGGTTTTTTAAACACTGCTCCTATATCTTGCTACTAATTGGTATTTGGTACTACAGTATTGATTAAAACTGTAAGACAATAGAAAAATATATATGTGAATATGTATATCACATTAACCTCTTGCGTCTAATTAACTTTATAATTTAATAGAGAAAATGTCTAATTTAATTAAAATAGTGGTCCACCAAAACAGATTTTTAATACATTTAACCATATATGCGTATTTTGATAAAAAAAAATATTATTGTCCAATTCTGGTAAAAATAATTATATACTTAAATGTGTATTATTTTTCCCGATTTTCAAATGCAACGGTGTGCTACCTAACTAAAATGGCATACATTTAATGTCATGTGGGAGCATGTTTTTGGACTACTGGTCAAAAATTGATGTGTTTTTATTTTTCTTTTTATAATTTAAAAATAAATATAAAATAAAGATAAAAAAGTCACAATTTATTTTTATAATTTGAATAAAAAAATTTCAACTTTTTCTTATAACTGCAGCAAAAGGGTAGTAATAATAAAAGAGAAATAGCAAAGAGAAAATTAATATTATTTAAGATTGTAGTTGGACGGAGTGATAGTAAATTTTAGATAATTTAAAAAAATTAAATAACTCAAATTTTTTAATTATATTTTCATTATTTATAAATTTTGTTATTTAGATTAAGCAATTGGTATATTAAAATAGGTTATACTTCCCATAAAGAAAGTCATTTTTATAAATTAATTTTTTTTAGTTGAAAATAAAAATAAAATATTTGAGCTAAAATTGGAATTTTTAGAAAGTTGAGGAACTATTTTAAAAAT
>JBBPBR010000007.1:10214730-10227445 GCA_037974775.1 Cicer pinnatifidum | reverse complement strand
TAAATATACTTCTAATAAATAATGAATTGATGTATGTATTGTAAAATTGCTTTTAACACTTGTTATTTATATAGCTTTTGATTGTCTAATGCCTTTATTAATTTCAGGGAAAAATTCATAATAGGGGTCATGTTATAATTAAGTAGATCAAATTCAACCGGTCCTTTAAATTATTAATCGTACCAAGTTAGTTTTTAAAATTTTATTTTGTCTTATATAATCCTTTAAGTTATGAGTATGTATGTCTCTTGGTTTTTTAGATTTGATTTAACTCCATTAAAAAAGATGTACCCATGACAGTTTTGATGTTGATTTATCGATTTAAAAAAAGTGACTTTTTAGGAATATGTGATTTTTTTTTATTAAACAAATACAGATTTAAATCAATTTTTGAAGAAAACTTCTCGCAGGCACTCTATGTATTACAAATGGCGTGTATTGACTCTTAAAATGTATTTTTAGACTAGTTATTATGTGGTTATTAGATTCGTTGGTGTAGTACACTAAATTTTATAGTTTTTATGGCAATGGCTGTTCTTTTATATCATATATAGCGGCGATGGTTTATATATATATATATATATATATATATATATATATATATATATATATATATATATATATATATATATATATATATATATATTCTTTTACGCTATACATTTATAAACCATTATGTTCTAATTTTGTTCACTTAACTTTCCTCCTCTTTTGTAAGTTGTATATATACCTTTTATTTAGTGAAAAAAATTATTAGATAAAATAAGATTAAAAAAATAATAGATAAGAACTGCAAGAGAACAAAAAGTACACGGAGCACTCTTAGAAACATATTAAACAACAAAAAGTAAAAAAAAAAAAAATGAACCCTACAATCAAAACTACTTGGGTGAAATAAGAAACAACAAACAAATTAAAGCATTCACATCCAATCGGATCTAGAAGGGAGCAGAATTGTAGAAGCACCAAAGGGAGCCACAAGAACCAGAAACTACAAGCTAACCAAACACAATCTCATCTGCTCTCAACAACTCCATAAATTTGTGGCGGGTCAAACAAACAACAGGTTTCGCCTTCCATCATAGAATGTGCAACCAAAGCTCTTACTTAGGAACCACTTTTACAAGGATAATTCAATCATGTCTACTAACTGCTCAACAATCATCGTCTTATTTGAAAAAATAGAATCATTTTGGGATAACCCCACCTATCCTTATCCCCTACCTCCCATGGTTCCCGTTCTACCTGCAAATACGAACATGGATCGACCACCTCCGAATCCACTATTGCATTTTACTGACTTCATCTCTTTATTACTTCATGGTTTGAGATCTATCATCTTTGTGCCTCTTGGTGTTTTTATGTTTCCCTCTATTTTGCTTGTTGTTTAGTAGCTTGATGTTATTTTTAGTTTGTTGTTGCTTGTATTCGAGGCTGTTGTCAACCTTTTCATCCTCTCCACCTTATAAATGATGTCTAATCATGTTGTTTGTTTAGTCAAATATGAGACCATCTATAGCCAACTCGAACATACACAAGTCAAAGAAATGATCTATTATTGGATGAGTTCAAAGATTGTGGTTCTTCTTGTCTCTTTGGCTTGTAATTACCATGTATGGATGAAACTTATGGTTGTTAGGATTACGCCGTTGGCTTAGTAGTGTCTTATTAGCTTCAACTTGTACTATGTATATTGTGATCTTACACCTATCTATGTGAGTTCTTTGTTGTGTTATAAATTAAGTTATTTGTTCAATCTGGTTGTATGGATCTTATCTTTGTTTTTAAATGAAGTTTGTTTTATCGTTAAAAAATAAGAAAAATAAATTTTAATAAATTAAGATTGATAGAATATAATGAGATGAAATGATAACAATTGGTTGCAATTTTATGTGACTCGGAAGTTTACTGTTACAATTTGAAGGTTTAAATTGGCAAATTTCATAAATGGAGATAATATGTATGGAAATTTGTTGTCTAATTAATTAATGAATAAAAAAAGGTGAAGAAATGAAAGACACAGTAACTAATAAGAGTAGCTATAAAGGGAAAATTGGTTGCCCAAATTAGATGGTAAAGCTCCACAAGGAAACCTCAACCTCAACATCAACATCCATATTAGTCCATAATTCCCTATTACCATATCTTATAAATGGAGTAATTGGAGATCGTAAAGGCTCATCCGCCATAATCCGAAACCAATCATGCTCCTCACCTGGAACTTCCACACACAATCCCAATCCCAGTAAACCTTTATTATCCTCTTCATCTTCCATTACGCCAACGCTATTATTATTATTATTATTATAGCCGCTACAAACATCATCACTATCCTCACTTGCAAATGCCAAAGCAGCCTCCTCCGCCATTTTCCTAATCTCCTTGGCATTAGTCGAAGCCGGCAAAGTCAACCGCCAAGCCGAGTCAGCAAAGTTGAGGCAAGCCGACTTTCCGCGAAGTGCCAGAGCGGCAACGTCGTGTGCACGTGCCGCCATCTCAGCCGTTGGATATGTTCCCAACCAGATCCTGGAGGACTTATTTTTCGGAACACGAACCTCGCAAACCCACTTGTTGTTCTTCCTCTTTCTTACTCCTCTGTACACTGGATGTCTCGTCTCCTTGAATATTCTTCTCCCCGCACGCTTCTTTGGTTGCTCTGATGCTAACATGATTTCTGATGATGATATCGATTGGTAACTACACTCGTCAATCGATTTCATATGTGATGATATATTATATCGTGATTGTTTTGTTTTGTTTTGTTTTGTTATGGTTTGTGAAGTATACTTCCTATGAGAAATCGAATTACTTGGAATTGACTTAAAAGTGAGGGAACATGGAATGGAAGAAGTATATATATTTATATATTGGAGGTTTATTAGTAATTATTTAGAATTAGAATTTGATGGGAATTAATTAATGCACGTGGCTACGATGTGGACACGAACACGGGAATATAGGCTGGAGTTTTGTATTGTGGGCCAATCAATGAAATGCTAGCCCACGGTTAACACTTGCTTTTTGATCAGACAGAAGATGTTAACGGGTGACAAAACTGGGCTTAAAGCTTTTAGTTTGCTAGTTACAATTTATATTTTTGTAAACATTTATTTGGCAGTGCTCTCATAAAAAAGATATTTGTTGGAAGTACTTGTTACTCTTTTACATCTTAGAGGGCCCCTTAATGCTGCAGCAGATAAGTAGGCCCTCAACTGATACGATGAACCAGGGTCTAAAACGTGTTTCTATGTTTAATGATATAATCGTTTTGACAAGCTATTTCCTAAACACACTCAGCAAGCTATTTCCTATACACACTCAGCAAACTCTCTTCCATCTTCTCACTTGGTTTTCTCAACTTCCAAGTTAGACTTCAATTTGGTAACTTGCTTTTCCAAATCAGCAAGCTCTTTTAGTCCAATTTCTATGAGCTACTTCACATTGAAATGGGAATAGGCTAGGTTGTCTGCCAGGATCTATAGTCTGGTCTGACTTATTTAATAAAAAGACTAGGCTTTGTATTTAAAGTCTATTTATTTAAATATGTCAGACTTTATAAAAAAAACATATTAAGTCTGATAGACCTGTCTATATATACTTTATTATTTATTAATATTATTTTTATTATTATATTAATAATATTAATTATTTTTTATTTTAAATTCTATCAATTAGACAATCACTCAGTAACGATTTATATTCAGTAGCAGTTTGATATTCGGTAACGATCTATATTCGGTAGTCATCCCATATTTGGTAGTCATTCAATTAGTCAATCACTAGTAATCGTTCTATATTTGTTTAAGAGATAATAATAGATGCGTTTGTTTCAGAGAAAATATTTAAAATCAAAAATTATTTTTTAGGGTTTAAAGGATGTTTGTTTCAAATTTTTTTTAAATTATTTTGTTAGAAAAAATATTTTTTATTTAATATATATAGATATATACATTAATATTAGTATGTGGAGAGTATCATGTGGTATTAATAGAGCATTTAAATATTTTAATGTAAATAAGACTTTTATTCAGGTCATGCCAGAATTTTAAAAAGGCCAAGTCAAGCCGGAAAAAAGTTTGGACTGGTCTGGTCTATTGCTGCTCTAATTTCACATTCCACTACTTCTGAGGTGTGTTTGCTTCTAGATAATATATTTAGTATTATTTTTTTCTTGAAGATTTGAATTGTACGTGTAGTTCGCCAGATTTTAGAAGATTGGTCTGTTTTGCTAAACTCATCGTCCCATAATTACAAGGTTAATAATTAATGTTACTTATGAGAACATGGGATTGGAAATACAATATTTGTTGTAAAAATTGAACCTCAAACCAACTTAATCCGTATTTTCTCTCAACAATTCCGATTAATCTTATGAAACAATAAACACTCAAATCTAAGATATGACACAAATCATTGTCTTTAAAGATTTATCGCCTCATAATACAAATCTCTCATGATTCAACTACCTCTTCTCAATAAAATCGAAATAACAATTCTTTTATTCTTTGTCTCAAAGACCAATAAAGACGTCACGTAAACACTAAAAAAAATGAAGGAGAAGAAAAATGTAAAATTTTTATTGTTCTTATTAGATGTATCAAGTTCTCCCATTGATAACATAGAGAAAATAATTAATTTATTATGAAAGAAAAAGAGTAATTGAAGTAGTGAGGTTAAACTAAGTCTATAACTAAAATCATAACGATGGAGAAAACAAGTCAAACTTATTATTATAATAAGTTTATTGCTGGTAATAATATTGTTAGCAATATATATCATTTCTATATTCCTAATAATTTTATTTTTTTTAAACCTCGAAACCAATTAAACACGCCCTAATGAATACTCCAATCATAACTAGATTTCACCACATAATGTCTTCAGACTTTGTACAAGAATGGAAAAATCAGAGGCGACAATTTCATCCATAAAATATAAATTCAGCTATCTATATATTATACAATAAAAAATGTTAATGAATTGGATCCAATTCATTTGTTAAAAATATGGACTACCGATCTAATAGATCACATATTTTTTTAGTACAGTTCAATAAATTACATTTATTTATTCTAAAATATATACTCTTAGAAAAATATTGTTATATTTATTTTGAATTTTATATTATTAAAAGACAGTTTTTAACAAGAAATAGTGTTTATTTATTTACTTTTTAAAAACATTTTTAATTATTTAAAAATAAGTAATTTTTAACTAAAAATAAAATTTTATATATTATAAATTTAAGGCTTAATTGCACTTTTGGTCCCCCCTATTATAGGTGAAAATTGAAAGTAGTCCCTCCATTTTGTTTGTCCTCAGTTTTAGTCCCCAAACAGAATTTGATGCCAAATTATGATGAGTTGTCATTTTTTTAATGACGTGTCAATAAATAGGTGACGTGGCAGACGCTTACGTGGAATAAACTTATTATTATATTATTTCTGATTAAAAAATATAATTTTTATTTTCAAAAATCATTTTAATAATTGTAAAATATTTTTAAAAATATAATTAAATTGTTAAAATTAAATTAAAGTAAAATTAAATTGCAGAACCCTAAGCAGAACCCTAAAGCCCCAAATCATCCAAATCATATGAAAGGTGAAGCAAAAACCTTTCCTATAGTCTTGCTTTTTTGTTGTTGTTACTTACTAAATCGTTTTTCCCGGTTGAAGTAATCTCTTGTGGCAGGGGAGATATGAAAATTGAACAAAGTAGCATACATTACCCTTTTCATTGTTACCATGAGAGTTAATTGCAGTTTCTCAACTTTGATTAAAAGCAAAGGACAAAGGTTATGGGGGACCTAGGCTTGTATAATTTGTGCTACATAACTCAAGATTGACCAACCATGGAAGTTAATGGAATTGTTCATGATACTGGTGTAGGAGCGGCGAGAAGGGAAAAGAGAGAGGTGGGTGACAAATCAATGGAAGATTTAACTAAATATGCACTCAGTCCTTCTCACTTGGCTGTTGCGAGACGTGACCATGTTGCCCTGAGGCGCATTGTTAATGCTCCCCCTCGGCTTGCTAAGGCTGGCGAGGTCAACAATGAAGATGAATCTCTTGCTGCTGAACTTCTAGCTGACGAGGTATCGTCTGTTATTGATCGTCGTGATGTCCCCGGTAGGGAGACCCCTCTTTACCTTGTTGTGCGTCTTAGGGATCATGTCTCTGTTGAGATATTGATGGCTGCCGGTGCGGATTGGAGTCTACAGAATGAGAATGGTTGGAGAGAATGGTTGGAGTGCTCTCCAAGAGGCTGTGTGCACTAGAGAGGAAGCTTTAGGGTTCTGCAATTTAATTTTAATTTAATTTTAACAATTTAATTATATTTTTAAAAATATTTCACAATTATTAAAATGATTTTTGAAAATAAAAATTATATTTTTTAATCAGAAATAATCCACGTAAGTGTATGTCACGTCACCTATTTATTGACACGTCATTAAAAAAATTACAACTCATCATGATTTGGCATCAAATTCTCTTTGGGGGACTAAAACTGGAGACAAACAAAATGAGGGAAGTAGATTTTCATCTATAATAGAGGGACCAAAAGTGCAATTAAGCCTAAATTTAATAATAGGAGGTAGTTGGTGCCGGTCAATCACTAAAGCTCCCTTGTTCACCGGTTACCAAAGCTCCGACGTTGGCCACCACCCATTTTATTAAATTAATAATAATTAAATTACATATTTTTAAAATTAAAAATATTTGTTTTTAAATAATATAAAAACTATTTTTAAAAAAAATAATTAAAACACGGTTTTTAAAATTATACAAATTTTTTTAAATATATATGTTTTTTAAAATATATATTTATTTGTAAAATATTATTTTTAGGATTAGTAAAAAATATTATTATTATTATTATTATTATTATTATTATTATTATCATAAGTATATAATTTATTAAAATCTTTTTAAATAAACTATTAAGTATATTGGATGAATATTTATCCTTAAAATATGATAATTGATGGAATAAATTGTGTTTGATATTTAGTACATGAATTAAATTAAACTTTTTTTCTTACTAGTGGATTTTAATGGATTATTGTGTTATTTGTATCCATTCAAATCCTTTTAATTTGTCTATTTTGTCACCTTAAAAAAATTATATGATATAATAATCACTAAACTTTCGGTTAAAAAAGTAAAAAATATATTATTTTCGTCCACCTTTTATAAGCACATGTTATTTTTTTTCATTTTTATTATCTAAAAAATGTAATATAGTTAATGTGATTATTTTTATTTAATTATCATATAAATTTAAATGTATCAGACTTTATTTTTCATATTTTAAAATAAATTAATAATGTTAATAAATCATGTTTGAAAAAAATAACAAATGTAGCACCATAATGGTTGTTGAGTCTTGTAAACAAAAAAGAAACGGTTGTTGAGTCGTTACATTCTTGATATATATTTTCCCACAGATTTCAAATTAAAGAAAAACAAGAAAGAGGAAAATCCACGATTGCAACTATATAGGACAATCAAACTGTTGAAATGTTTAATCAAGTAATATCAAGTACTCCAAGTCTCTAATTGTTGACTCTAATTCTTACTTTATCTTTTCTCCACTTATTATAAACAAGACCAACGAGAAAATCAAAATAGAAGTTTTATATCGAAAATAATAATTTTTAAAAACATTTTCTTTTATCATAAGAGTAAGAGTGCTCTGTTTGCTTCGGTCTTGCACTGTAAAGTCGAGGTGTAGTAGTTTCCATCAGATAAATACATGTTAAATCCTTGTCAGATGGAGTGGCATAAGGATATTTGAGAGTTGTTGTTCATTGTGTATGTTTGCTTTTAAATTAAATAATATTTAGTTCATTTTTAGATGAAGCAAAATTGAAAGATTTGATTTTCAAATTTAATTCAAAAATCAATTTCTAACTTGAAGTAAAATGTGAAATTTTCACTCAAGAAATTAATTTCTAACCTTTAAATTAATTGCTGAACTCAATTTTATATAAATATATTTAAATGTAAATATCACATTATATATAGTACCATTCATTTTAAACAAAATCAAATTCATTGTAAATTAATCTTGAATTCTTGATCACGACGTTGAAATCCACATAATTGGTTTAGTGTTGGCGGTTTGAACTTTTTTTGTCTCAAGCTTACTTTTTGTCTCCCACTTTCTGTCGCGATCATTACTTTTTTAACATTAGTAATCATGCATACTACAAAAAGAAAGGAGATTTATTTGTGTACTCTTTTACGGTTTTTTTTTTTTAAAATAATTACTTTTTCAAAAAAAATTATACAAATACTCCATTTTTAAATTTATATATTAAACTATTTTTTTTAAGTTACAAATGATTATAAAAATTAAATATTATTAATAATTTAATAATTATAATCAATTAATAGTATAAAAATTAAATCTATAATAAATTATGTCTCATATAAATAAATAAAAAAGTAAAAGAAAATTCTTATAATCGAAACATGAACCTTGTTTCTTTCTTAATCTAAATTTTTTCGAAGGTGGTGCACCATTCACCCAGTCATAAAGGATCAAAATTGAAAACACTCGGAACACACAAAATATCTAGCTATAGACATGATCACTACGATGCATGATATACACCACATGTATTTTCCTATTCCATTATTATATAGTAATATAATAATACTTTGATTGCTTTATAGGATCAAAAAGAAAATAGCAACTTAAAACTATATCACATATATTAATTATTATATGTGTATATAGAGAGATATCAAAATTCAAAAGTTCCACAAACTTTCACCAAATGTTTGATATTCAGTGGAGTAGTCAGACGGTGGTAAATTCATTCTAGGCGGAGAAAGCAGCATTCCCTCAGCCATGTCTACCAACAATCTTGGCATGGAGAATATAGCTTCTTCATCAATGAACTCACTTTCATAATTATACGAATGAGGAGCATCGTAAGAAGCATTGTTATAAGGCTCATCAAATGTGGATCCGGCCGTCATTAGTTCGGCTGCAGCGGTGGCGGCACTGCGAATATCTTCCGCGGAATTAGATGCCGGCATGGGATACCTGTGAGCCAAGTTGGGAAAATTTAAAATTGCTTCCCCGCCCTTGAGAGCTAAAGTTGCAACGTCATACGCTGCAGCAGCCATCTCAGGGGTGGGAAATGTGCCTAGCCATATACGATTAGTCTTACGTGGCTCACGGATTTCAGTCACCCATTTTTCTCCACGGCTCCTAATGCCGTGGTATGTTGGGTGTCTTTTGGAAGAAGAAGATGAAGACATGGTATATTATTTTGGCACGTGGGAAAACGAGGAAGTGTTGCAAAAAGAGTAAATTAAATTAAAAAAAAAATGGTACTAATGCATAATAGGGTCTATGATGAGTAATGGTTTTGCATTAAGAGAGTAGAGAGTAGATATAGTATGCGTGAGATTGAGTAGAGTATGCAGTAGAATGCGCGCAATAAAGGTGAAACCGTGGCGAATTCGTGGAGTAAAGGAGTGGTGCTTTTGTTAGTACAAAAAAAATCAAAATGGTGGCGCTTTGCATTACAATTTACAATGGATATAACAAAAATGTCAACGACCAATTGACAACTCATCATTCATTAATAGGAAATGTATTTATGTATGATGCATAAGTCAGTTCCTGTAGATGATAGCAACCACAACTAGTAACACTGCATGATTTTGCTTTAATCAACTACCAACTCAATATTAATCATTTTGTTTGAACTATTACTCTGTGTAAAAATAAGTCGGTCGAAAATGTCCGATAAATGTAGAATTTGGACATCAAATTTTGAGATTTGTATCACTATTTTAAAATTAATTTCATAAATTTAATTAAGCACGTGTTTAGAAAAAATGTATTTTGTTAATTGAAATTTTATATCATAGGAAATTATTTTTTAAACTTTAATAAAAATAATTTTAAGGATAAATTTTTCTTATAAAGTTTATATTTTTTTACTTGTTAGTTAAATATAACTCTTGGGTATTTTTCAAAATTTTTGGATAATTTTTGTAGAAATATCTTTTTTTAGCAAAAAAATAATATTTATTTATTTAAATTGGTAGCATACGTTACAATACAAATTTAAAATAGTTTAAATTGAAAAATGATAAATCTGTAAATAAATTCACAACATCCAAATTAATAGTTTAAAACAATAAAATATATTCAAATGTAATAAAATTTAAAGAATTTGAAATTTTCATGTCTTCGGATTTGTAACTTTAAAAACGTCTAAGTCATCGATTGACTACATAATAGATTAAAGTTAATTTACAATCTAAATAAAAAGAATTGCAATAAGACGAAAAACTAAATAAAGTTGCACTAAGACGACTAATAAAACAAAATTTTGTTATTCCACAAAATCACATATAAAACTCAAAAGAAAATTAAATTTATGTGAAATATAAATAAAATTGATAGTTTAGAAGATAATATATCTAGATTAAATTATTAAATAAATACATTAATTTTTCAATTTTTACTTTTGCTTATATCATTTATCAAAAAATATTAATTTTAAATCTCGTAAGTATAACTTAAATGATAGTTAGAATGACATCGGAAAGCAATTCCAATTCACGGGAAAATCCTTGTTTTCTCTTTATTTTGTGTGTGAATTATCGGTTAAACTCTTTAGAACCTAAAACTTACTGATTTTTAAGCGTTAAAATCTCAAGGTGGGCCAGCCATGGGCCCATGCAACAAGACCAACAGCGTAGAGCCAAACGTTTTCTTTTACAGTGTATTAAGACCAATTTTTTGCACTTTTTTTTTTATTTTTTATTTTTTATGATTTTAGTATATTGAAACATATGTGTCAACAGCAATTAATATCATTTATCTTCTTTATTTTGAAATGTAAACTATAATTTTTATAAAATCAACAAAATTAACTTTATTTCATAATTCTTTATTTTGTCAAAATGACTTAGTAGTATTCTATTTTTAAACCGGTTGATTTGTATTTCAAATTGTATAAATTTTTTAGGTAAATGTAGCATAAAAGATATGTCAGGAATCTAAATATAAAATATATTGGAAGTTATAGATCAAAAAAAAATATAAAATATATTTTTTTATAAATATATTGGAAGTTATAGATAAAAAAAATATTAAAAATTGTTAATTTAATTTTTGAAAATTAATAATTTTGATATTATCAATACAAAATGTTTATATTTAACTCATTAACAAATACACTTAAAAAACAAACTAAATTTTATTTAGTTTAATAAACGAAATATAGTCTAAAATATCAGACTCTAAGTTTCGAAAAGATGAGAATATCTTATATAAAATATTCATGTATAGTTTGTAAAAATAAAAATAAGATATCTTCAACTATAATTTGACCAATTAAGGTTACATTTCGAGAGATGCAAAGTTTGGTCAAACTAGCAAGAATTTGAACTCCAAATTATCATGGTTGAGAGGTGTCTTCAATTATCATTACTAAATTTCAAAAAAATTCAAGTATGGCATTGATTTTACAATGCTTTATTTTGCTTGGATCAACCACCAAATCAATAATCACGAAACATATAATTGTCAAAATGGTCTGAAAAATAAATTTGAAAATCAAATTTTGAGCTTAAAATATAAAAGAGAAAGTATTCTACCATACACTTCACATATAAACCTAACTTTCATCCCATTAATTAACGTAAAAAATACAATTTTACTCTTCTAATCATTTATCAAAACTTTCAACTTTTTTAACTTCTCATTTTCACTCTCTTCTTCGAAACTTTAAAAAAAGTATCTTAACTTTTGAAGCTTTCAAAATCTTTAAAATTTAAAGTAAGTGACACTCGAAGATTTCAAAGTTCCGAAAAATAAAATTTCTAGAATATTTAAAAATTTCGAAATGTCAATTTTCAGAATTTTTGAAACTTTTGAACAATTCGGAACTTCCAAAATAGAAAATTTAAGAATTTTCGAATCTTTCTAGCAATTTAAAACTTTTGAAATAAGAAAATTATAAAATTATCCATTATTTGAAAAATTTTGAACTTTTTAGATTTAAAAACTTTTGAAATTTTTTAGATTTAGAAATCTTCGAAATTTTTCAGATTTAAAAACTTTTACAACTTTCTAAATTTTTTAAAATTTCGAAAATTTAAAACTTCAGAAATTATTAATTTTAAAATTAATTATAAATAATTAAAAGAGTAAAATTTTCTTTTAATATGTATACAAGAGGTGGCAGGTACAACACTAAAGGTGCAGAGTAGATATCTCAATTGTTAACCCGTTCGAATAAATCTGAGTTTGTGACGAGCTAGTCCAGTCAAACTTCAGATATTTGTATAACCATGGGTTAATAAAATACTTTTAACGCTATTAACTATTAAGGGAAAAAATAACTAACCAAACTTTTAATACTTAGTCATTATTTTTCAATTAAAAATTAAATGTAAGTGAATAACAATATCAACGAAAAACATCTGACATAAAAACTATATATATGTGCATGAGTTAAATTTATTTATTGAGTTTTATTTAATTTACTAACAATTAAATATTTATTGAGTGTTATTTTTTATATTTATTGAAAAAAAATAAATGATTGTTACTCAATAGTAAATTTAGATTAAATATTAAAAATTATTTAATAAACTTTACATTTAATGGAACATAGATGTATTTTAAAAAATTATGAAAAAAGATTTTAATATATAAAATTCGAAATCTTTGA
>JBBPBR010000007.1:10164241-10199678 GCA_037974775.1 Cicer pinnatifidum | reverse complement strand
AAAAAAAAAAAAAAAAAAAAAAAATTGAATTGAATTAAGAAGAAAGAGATTGGTAGATTGTACACCAGCCAATGAGGTAACCGAATCCCAGAAAGAAAGTGACGATACCACATCTCGGACGATAAAGGAGCATAGAAGCGTAACCTAAAAGCATGGGAACAAGAAAATGGAGATTGGAAGAGAAACCGAAGGAGAGATAGGAGAGAACAACACCGACGGCGGCGGAGTAGAAGTGTTTAGGGAGGCGGCCGGGAACGAAGCGACAGAGGAAACTGAGGGGAATTGTGGCGACGAAGCAGAGGAGAAAACGAAGGACGGGGATGGAAACACCAATGGAAGCGGCCATGGAATCAAGTTGAAGCTCCATGGCCTTTGTTTTTAGATTCGTTGTTTGGTTTTGGATTGAGTTTTTGTATCAAATGTTTTTGAGATGAACCTTCAAAGTTTAACCTTGTCAAGATTCAAAAGGATTAATTATTAATTAACATTCAAAGAATGTGTAGTTGTGAAATCACCAATATGCCCTTACCTGTCACCACATTGACACCTTCTTAACGATACCAACTAACTTCCTTCACATGGTACACTCAGCATCACATCCTTTCTGTTCTTTGGAAACTCCGTCAAATGTTTTTGTTTTTTCGTAATTATACGGCAAAATTAATATATTTAAAAATACTATTTGTGGTATTTAGCTTTATTGTTAAATATGATTTTATTCATTTATTTTTTATTAAATATGTATTTTGACTAATCATGTGTTTTTATTTTATTTTTTAAAATTTATTTTTGTCATTTATGTTTTATAAATAATAAATATTAGTCTTTTTCATCAAACTCGTTTCAAATAATTGTGTAATTATTGTCGTTAATTAATTGAAGTTTAATCTTATGTCACTTGTAAAATTAAGTGATCTTAACAAAAATAAAATAAAAATATAAACAATTATGATAAATATCATTCATTTTAAATAATTTATATATGTTTCAAAACATGTTAAAAGAATGAGATGTTAATGACTATATCTTATTATAATTTTATAAAAAATAAAATAAAATATATTATATTAAGTAAAATAAATGATAAAAATATATTACTTATAAAAAATAAATGACAAAAATTAATCCAAATATATGTAAAGAGCTAAAAAGAATATTAAATAAAAGATAAAAAAAACTAAAATTATATTTAAATAACTTTATCTTTTTATATAAAAGCTAATTTCTCTTAATTTTGACCGGATAGTCAATATTCAATTAAACTCTAAATGTTGAAATTCTTTAAGCATTTAGTTAAAGTCTAGAAGGTTTGATTTATGGACTTTGCTTATAGAAGACCATATATTAAAATAAATTTATTCTTTAAATAAATTTTAGATACTTTGAAGATTTTTGTTTTGCTTACATAAATTTGAGATGAATGAAAGATAATTCGAAGATTTAGTTCTTACAGTTTTCGTACAGGTATATACTGCTTGAAAAGATTGAAGAGTATGGAATGGAATATAAAGTAGGGATAATTAAAAAGATGGATTCCATATAATGACAAAAATTGTCTATCTTTCTCTCCTATCTTTTTCTACATGTATTTTTCTTTCAAAATTCTCTTATCATTTTAAACATCAATATCTCTTATTTTATCTTAAAAATTATTTAAAGTTACTCTACCTTTAAAACTCCAAAGGTAGAGAATTTAATTTATCCTATCTACCACCACAGCCATAGGAATTAGAGGGTCCTTATTTGGAAGAATTTAACAGAGATAGATCGGAAGAATTTAACGGAGATAGGTATTAGACCCCTGACCCCAAAAAAGGTATTAGGCCCCTGTCTATGTAGTTTGCTTTTCTTCTTTTTGTAAACAGTTCTTCTTATAACTACAATTTGCATTTCTTCTATCCGACGGTATTATTTAATGAAAAGTGCCATAAAAGATGTGTGTATTTAATATTTTAAAATTTTAAAAAATATTATTTTTTGCATAATTATTTTTTTTCTTCTAAATATCTTACCAACATTCTTCCTTGATTAATTTTGACAACACTTAACATTGATAGATTTTCAGTCAAAAAAGATACATTTAAATACTTTAAATACAATCACTAAAATATCAAACAATTCTCTTATAAGTATACAAGTTAATATATTTTATCAGGTAAGTATATTTCAATTAATAATTACAAGAATATTAATATGTAAAAGTTTGAGTTTGAATTCATAATTCCTTACTTCTTTCATGTAAATTTAAATATTAGACTATTTAACGATGAAAAAAAGCGTAAACTACTCGTCTTTCATCCCCTCCTCTCTTAATAAAATAAAACACAAGTTAAAACATTTCCCACCATCCACCATTAAAAAAAATACATGTAGTTGTTCATCATTTAGTGCAAATCATATTCCTTTTCTAGCTCTTATATAATAGTATCCCATGAATTATAAAAAAAAAAATTAAAAAAAAAAATAGTCCACTTTGTTTTATTCAATTCCTTCCAACTTGATCAACGTTTCTTTGTCATCAAATGGACAAATGAACTTATTCTATCTGCCACACGTATACAATATTCTTCACCATACAAGATTATGATAAAACATTCGCATACTAATTAAATATATGATAGATATACTTATGTACCCAAAAAATTATTAAAAATATATGTGGTAGATATACATACATATATATACATACATATACATCAACCCCTTGCTACTACAAAATTCTAAAGCTAATTCTATCAGAAAACAAAATTCTAAACCTAAAAGAACCCTATAAAAAAACTAGATTCTCAACTGCACTAATCTCTAATGCATACAAAATACTAGTATAGTATATTTTCAATTTAGAGGTTAAGAGTAGTTCAAAAATTCTTTAACCTTTGTGAATTCACTCGGATACACAAACACAGAATCTAAACAGAGACCACCTTTAGTATGTGTGCAATCAATTTGAGTCATAGAGAATTTAACTTTTGTTGATACATTACCATCCTCAACAATAAAATCGCCGGCATGGTAATAGCACCATTTCCCCGCGCCTTCCAAAAAACATTGTGATGAACCATACTGTCCATCTGAAGTCCATAGTTGGAATCTGACAGGCTTTACATCCCACCCATGAACATATTCTGTGTTGCAAACCCTTCTTCCAAACCTTTTGGAGGCTTTTCCTAGATGTATTCTGAAGAATAAGCTATATGTGCCGGATGGAAATGGGAATTCAACTTCACCATCCACCTCAAACCACCAGGTTTGTTGGAGGTATGCAACACTAGTGAATCTGTAAATCATGGAGATAAGATAACATTGGTATTACTCCAAAATACGTTGAACTTATTTGACATTAATTTAAACTAGACCTGTTGTTTTGGAAATTAAAATGACATAACTTGGCGTCGCGATCCCGGTACCAGCTGTTGCAACTGGGATCGCAACGCTTGGAGCTTCATCAACCAGAATATGAAAAGGAAATGAAGTGCAACCTTCATCAATATCTACACGTTTTCCTTCATAGCAGCACAAGCCAAGAACAAAGTTCAGCTAGTACAAACAAATACTAACAGCTACAAGTTTCACTTGGTAAGTGAATTCAGAACACAGTCAAAAGACTCTTTAAACATGGTTAAAAGATGAAAGTATACAAAATTCCCTAGACCAAAATACACTAGAAAATGAATACAATACATAATTGTTACTTTACTTTCCCGCTTAGGCCTCATTGGATAGATTTATTTGAGTTTAACTACTGGCATATGCAATTGTGATACTATTTCAGAGAGCTTATGGAAACTGCTTATCACATGTCTATAAGCTATTTTTTTAACTTATTTGCACAACCTTTTCAGGATAGCTTATGAAACCAATTTATAATTTATGTGAAAAGAGTTTGATAGAGATAGCTTCTACACGCCATAAGTGCTTAATTAAGTCGGTTATCCAAACAGACAATTAGCCTCTTTTAACTTCATAGTAGTGGTTCATACATTTAAGCAAGCAAAGAAAAAAATGAAATGGATCAGTTCATTGAACTTCATGAACTACAAAGATAGCATTATTAAGCCAAGGATTATTAGCAAAAAAGAAATGAAAAATATGTCACCTAGATTCTTCGGTGGAGATATAGTTCCAATATCTTCGATCATCAATCCCTGTTATTGACAACCCCTTAGCCGAAATACACAAACACAGCTTACCCATGCTTCTATCCAACCAAACTTTCTACAATAAATACAAAAAAATTAAAATTAAATAAAAAAATCTATTCTCTTTACATAAACAATTCATCGATGAATTCTGTGACACAAACATCGAACACAACATGAGACATCAATTCGATAATTACATAGCAAATAAGAGTAGTAAGCTATTATTACCTTGGTGCCTCCATCGAAAGTATTGACGGAACAAAGGATCTTATAAAGCCATCTTTTCCCCAAATACGATGGAAAAGTACCGTCAAAGATTTTGGTAATTAGGGCGTTATAATTAGGGGGGAGTTTGGATTCCCATACAAAATCAGCCCGAGAAGCACTTCGAAAAGCGCGATTCAAAGAAGCTAGTTTGCAAATCTGAGGAGGATCCATGTATTCCATCATAACGGCCAAGCAGCTTTCCGGCAATTCATCTAAACTCGGTTTTGACGGTTGGGATGAAATTGAGAACCGGATCCCCATCAACCGGTGATGGAAACGGGAATCAACTCAAAAACAACTCAGCTTAACTCAGCTCAGCTCAGCTCAACTCGGGCTTCTTCTCTTCTCTCTGCACTCTGTATATATATAAATGAAAGCACGAGAAACAATGTAAAGACTTGGTTGTTTGTGTTTTACTACTTTTTGTTGTTTGTTTGATTCCTTCGAAAGCGAATGTGACAGCGGGATAGGATATGACGTGAGTCATCTTTTGTTTTGTTGGACGGAAAGCCAAAACCACAAGGTGACGATCATATATTATCATATTAATTTTTTTTTATAATAACTAAATTAAAGTTAACAAATTATACAATCAAATATCTCTTTTATCAAACCAAGTCATCGGAGTTAATCAGTTTGAATTACTTTTTTTATTAGACTTTACTTAGTTTTATACGTGGAGGGAATATAATTTCAGTTAGTGGAGGATCTTGGTTCAATCATATCAACCACCAGAGCATAATCAAGTTCAAAAATAGCGAAAGTAATATTAAGAATGTGTTTAGTTGAGTAATTTAGAAAGGAAGGTGGTGGGAGAAAATATTCTAAAAAAATGTGTGTTTAATTCAAATTTTAAAACAAAAACAAAATTCATTTTAAATTTCGTTTTCTTCTCCCTTAATTTTGAGAGGATTTAGAGGGAGGAATCAAAACAACTTATAAATAATTTTCCTTAAATCAAACACAATTATCAAAAATTTATCATATCTCCTCTCATTTCCTCTATTAAATCCTCAGTTAATATTAACATAGATCCTTAGGCTTTTGACAAGCTTAATATCAAGTCTTAGAGTCTAAAGTTCGATCAAAATGGCAAAATGAGAACCAATAAAACCCTTTGAATGATGTGCCATTTAGATCTCCAACAAAAACACCACAAAACGAAAGTTTTGTCCACAGTTATCTAGAACCAACCTAGAGGAGGTTTAGTTCACCAACAGCAACATCCCGACTACATGAGGAGAATGAAAATGGTAACGAAGACAAAATTGTCAATGGAACGAGTTTGATTGAGAATAAGGTAAAATAGGATTTTGTCCACAGAGAATGAACAAGAAAACATAATACAATTGCAATCCTTTCAAATCTCATATATTACCACACCAAATAAAGTAATACATTTGAGATCAAACAAGATCAAAATATCATTTATTAGAAATATTTTAATCTAATTATTCGTAAAGTCAAAGACTAAAAAAATTATTACAATAATCCAAGTTAATGAGATCATTTTAAATTAGAGACTAAAATGGTGATAAAGTGTATGTAAATATGGATTTAAGATAAGTACTTATTCTTCTTTTTTCATTAAACTCACGTCCTTTTCATAAAAAAAGACCACTTGCGTAGACCTTTACATCGGTTTGATTTTGTTATAAAATTTGTTCTTCATAAAAAAATCATTAGCTTTGAGACAAAGATGTTTCCAGCTATTCCTTCCCAACTGTAACAAAAAAATCTAATAGGTGACCAATGATATGTTCCTCATCTGCCCCTAACTTGCTCCCACATATTGATTCTCTCCGTCTTATCAAAACAAAATATTTTCTCTCATCGTGGAATAAGTGGTGACAACTAAAGGAATACGTTATACGTCATTTTGACAAACCCAGGTGTAACATTTCCTACTTATTATTATTGATGCAGACACCAACGGCAAACATGCCCCAAGGCGGTCACTTTCAGCGGCTTATATTAATCATCCATTTGAGAAAATAGTTACCGGTTATATTAATATAAATAAAATAACTTTTTACATAATTTTGATAAATATTTTTAAAATAAAAATTTAAATAACTCGTCTCTTAGTCATAATTCAATTGTCAAAATATTGATATTGTTAAATTATACGTCATGTTTCCATATTTAAATACAAAATATTGCAGTTGTGTAAATTTATAGTAATATTCAGCATATAATGTATAGGACAACTTAATTTTTCAAAAAAAAAATAAAATTAAAGCCGTAAGCATCCACCGCTAATTTTGATTTGATTTTAGTTTCAACTTGAAATGTTGGGTAGAAGCACCAACTATTTTCGCTTGGAAGTGATTGCAAAATGAAAAATAGGTATGCAAAAAGCAAACATGAATAAGGAATTGTAAAGAATTTCATTTCACTTTCAAATGCAGTACAATGACTTGAGAATGAATACATAAAGAATGAAATAATGACTAGAAATTGACTTCAAATGTATACCTAGAAATCTTGAATATTAAATAAAGAACAGAAAGTAGTATCGATGTATTAATACAAACAAATTGCACTAACTACTCTTTGAACTAATAAATCTTATCTGCAACAAAGAATGAAAGAATAATAATAACAATAATGACAATTTTCCTACCAACAAAGAATACTCTTGCTGACTCCTACCCTTTTGTTGTCTCTGTATATATCTGACTCTGAAAACAATGTATGATGAATATGAATGAAGTAAAGAAAATCCGTAGCAATGAATGATTTCAAGCTGGTTGAGAAAAAGAAGACGAGCTTCCAGCAACATCAACCGGTGCCCAAGACGATACTGTATAGAGAGGTTGATCAAGCCAACCCAAAGTAAGTGCCGTTGCTCCTTCCTTCTCTTGCTTCTTGACGCTGTAATTATCACAAGAATACATCTTCATCAAAAATTGGCTCTGAATCGTTTCCCTCTCGGTGACTCCCATACATCTGAACCCTCCATGCTCCACCATCATCTTCCTCCAATTCCCAAAACTCTGGTGCCTCTCCAACCTGTCCCTTCCTTCACAAGCAACGATGTTCCTTATCTCCCTTGCATACATTTCCTCTATCTTGATCCTCATTGGACTCTCCAGTGGAAGGCCACTATGATCAATTGAATCGAACAGTGCCGAGTAATATTTCAACGAATTGCACACTCTTGTATCCAACCGAGCCGCGTTGTGTTCCGCTTCTTGCTCTGCCATGACCACAACTGTAGGATTGGTACTACGAATGAGGCCCAAAAAGTCCCTCAATGCTCCTCCACTACCATCATGAAGTGTCTTGTGAAGCTGCAAAACACAGTTCACAGCTACAGTTTCATGTTCCTTCACATGAAGCATCCAAAGTCTCACATCTTCAAGTCTGTCCACCACAGGATGGAACTCAAATGGAAGGTTCAAAGCCTCGGCAAACCCTGCAAGCCGGTCTCCAGTTTCGTTCAGCTCTTGTTTGGACTCCCCTACACCAGTGATTCGAACATGACTAGGAGGATTAGTCCTAGAAGCTAAACTTTGGAACAAGCTAGGCCATTGAAGTCCTTGCTTTATGTCAAAGTCTATAATGTGAACCCTTTCTTTCCCTTCAAAAGCCCTCAACAGCATCTCATTTGATGTGAAATGAAGAAACTTGGGAATTGGGGTAACCTGATTTAGAAGCCTCAATGCAGTGGCAGTTTCATCATCATCCACCACTCTATCAAGATCGCGAGAAGCGGCGGTGATGTGAAAAACATGAGGCCAAAGCCTAGTGACCCTGATGGCTAAGGCTTCTGTAAAATAAGCACAAATGCGGCTTATAGAGGTTCCCCTGGGAGATGCAAGATCACCCAATTTAGCAATAAAATGGTTGATTGCAGCCACATTCCTTGATCCAATAGCCTCAACACAACCAGTGAGCAAACTCAGCAGCTCAAAACCGCGATGCTCCTCTTGTTCATCCTCTTCTCCTGTCTCCACTTCGGTGCCTTCGTGCTGATAAGGATTCCCTGAACCATTACCTTCTTCGTGTTCTGATGCATTCTCATTAAACCTCAAGCTCAAGCTCTGGCTTTCTGATGAACCATTGGAGACTGAACCTTCATTGACATGATGATGATGTTGATGTTGGTGACTACCCTCACCGAAATTTGTGATCTTTGTTACAGCAGATTCCAGCCAAGGATTGTTAGACAAAGGCAAAGGCGCAGAAACCACTTCAGCAGGAGCAAAACAAACCCTTTCCTCATCTCCAGAACAATTCAGAGAGAAAGGAAGTGAAGAAGGGTTATTAAATCCTCCAAATCCATGAACAGACCAAAAGTTACCAGCACCACCAATTTGTGAAAAACTGAAACTTTCCCCTCCAAATTCATCAGAATTCTCATTACCACTGCTACCCTTTTTCCTCTTGGGTCTATTTGTTGTGAAAGACTCATCCAAAGATCCATGTTCTGCAAGCCTCTTCAAATTCCTCCCACCCTTCTCCCAAAATTCCTCATCTTTGATCTCACCCAATGTCTGAGCAGTGGTTGCTAACGGTGGAAGTCGAATGTTCTGCTGCAGAGAACAAGTGCTGCTGCTGTTGCTGCTGTTCTTGGCTTCAATAGGCTTCTCCACCGAAATCCCGACCGGCCTGATCAACGGCTGCTGTGAACGCGAAGAACCGTCTTTCCGAGGGAAGCTACAAGGTAAATCCAATCTCTGTGTGCTCATTGAAGGTAGCTGAAAATGACAAGCTTGAAACTGTGCAGATGCTTCACTCCTTAATCTGTGACTTGGTGACAACAATGTCGAGCTAGAACAACCAGCCAACATCGTCTATGGTTTTTGTAACCTTGGTATCCTCACTCACCCCAATGCTTCTGCTTCTTTTTTTTCTCTTCCCTTTTCTCTCTCTCTTTCTAGTAATAACTTGATCAAATGTGGAAGAAATTTTGGTTTTGTTTTTGTTTCCCCTAAAACTCAATTTGCATGTGTATGTTACAAAAAGAGGAGAGAAAATGCAGTGTGTGATGACAACAATCTATGTGTGTGTGTGAAAAAATTGTTTCAATTTCAATAATGTCTGAGTAAAAAAAAGGAATCCGATGAATGTATAAATTCCAAAAACAAATCCAATCAAAGTGTATTGTTTTTTCTTTCTTTACAAATTCAAACAAAAGTGTTCCTATATGAATGAATTGAATCTGTTACTGTGAATTGTGAGTGTGAATGTAATTGTGAGTGGCAGTAATAGTAATAATTATATAACAACAAAAGAATATGAAGTTATTATATGCAGAAAAGAATGAAAGAATTTTGAGATTAACAAATCAAAACAACATCCTAGCTCACAAACAAAAAAAGATCATCGGATTCCAAAAAGATTCAAACAAAGTTCATTGGATATCGGTGTGTTGTTGTTGTGAAGTTAAGAAGAATAAGAAAAAGGGAAGAGAAATAGAAACATACACCTTGGAATTTGTGGCTGAAGAAGAAGAAGAAGAATTCCTGAGAAATATTGAAACCCATATTAGTAGCAGCAGTGGAAACGTTGAACAACTTCGTCATTGCAATTTGCAACCAATTACCGCATGCAACGCAAAAGCCGTTACAAAACCCAACCTCTCTAAATTTGCATTTGCATTTGCATTAAGTTAGTTACAACCGTTTTGGTTTTTGTTTTTGTTTTTGTTGTGTGCACTCACTTAGTTACTTACTTACCCAAAAGAAAAACACTTAAACAATAGAACTATAGCTTCCCTCCATTCTGTGTTGTTGTGGTTGTTGTTGTTGTTGATGGATGATATTGTTGATGTTCATTGAAGGGATGTCTCCATCATTGTGTATAGGTTTTTGTTATGGGCCTACGAGTGGGTTGATTTACCAACATGGAAAATAAGATGACGGCATGCTTTTGTAAAAGGAAAGGGAACAACGGTGTGATTCTAAGTCATTTGATAAAGATCTAACGGTGAATAGACGAGGGAATATATGACCGTTGATGGATGTCGGTGAAATATTACCGTTGGGAGGAAGGTGGTGTGTACGGATAAATGAATATCATGAAACTGAGACTTGTCACGTGACACGTACAATGTATTGTCCCCTGATATCCGTTCACACATGACCGTTGCTTTTTGCAATTCATGAGTACAATTTTACAGAGCAAGACTATTTTGTTATCATCATTCGTGCTCGCATCTTCTATGTTCTACACCATTTTTTTTTTTACATATTCGACACCATGATTTTCCTTATTCACTTATAAGTGTTGATTTTGGTTAAAGGGATGAATGAAAATAAAATAACTAATATCTGAACAATAAGTTAAAAACTAGGTTTAAATATGATTGATCTAAGCAAATAGTTAAATTTTTTTTTTTTTTAATTCAAGTAGGTATTTTTATTTGATTTTAATCTTTTTGTAAATATTTTTTTTTGGTAAAATTGGTTTTTTTTTTTAAATTGATTTTTGCTACATTTATAATAATTGAAGGGCTACAATCAAATATTATATTTATTGCAGAAATTTGTTTCAATTAAAATCAATTTTATATGGACTAAAACAAAATAGCAAAAACAAAAACAAACAAAAGATATTTATAAAAACAGAAATAAAAAAATTTATGAAGATTAATAAAAAAAAATAGAGCAATTGCAAAGACCAATTGTATATTTAAGCGTAAATATTAAAAAATTATATTTGATGAAAAAAGTTCACTATTCTTTTTTCTAATATAGAAAGTGAGTTTTATTTTTGACTACCTTTATAAATTATCTATCATAGATCAATATCTAAAAATTATGAAAAATTTCAATAATAGTTGACATATACTTCAAAAATAATAATTCACGATTCTTTTTACTTTTATGAATAAAACAGAAACTTTATTTGTCACGACCCGAAATTTAAATGTCGTGACCGGCGCACAAGTTATACTCCTAGCCTGGCAAGCCTATCAATTAACTTAACAATTTCATAACTAAATCGTTCTCTAACCATTTCAAAAAAATTACACATAATTTCATTCGAAATTTCGACAGAGTCTCCTCTGTAAATTCAACATTTCCAAATTTTGAAATCCCTGTTCAGCTTTCAATCCAGTCATAATTCACATAACATAATCAAATTGTTTAATACACTTCCCAAAACTAAATAGACTTTCTAGACTCCAAAATAGCTGCAAATTACATAGACTCAACAACTGTTACAAAAATGGTCCTCGATCAAAGAGGCCTACCAAAAAAAAGAAGTATGTTGAGACTTGAATCAAATAATTGATTCCTACTCAGCTGCTTGCGAATCTGAAAAAAAATAAGCAACATAAAGGGTAAGTCACAAAGACTTAGTGAGGAGACAACAACCACCATCAATTGGAAGGGAAACACAAAAGGCACGAATAATTGTTAAATCGCTTGATAGAAATATTAAGCAAATACAGTGAATAACAATACGAAATCAAAATGAACACCCTTAAAATCATCATAAAAATCAAACAAGTAACAATACAAATTTTTAGAACCAAGAGGCGGCTTTATCTCATTGATAGCCCTCTCCTCCTAAGGTGGCCTTTCCCTTAGGGGCGGCTCTATCTAACGGATGGCCCTCTCCTCTCAATCCCGCCACGCATCATCACATGTCAATTAGAGAGCTACATCACGTTGATAGCCCTCTCCTCCTACGGATGACCTCTCTCGTAGGGGCGGCTCCATCTAACGGTTAACTCTCTCTAATCGACACGTGGTAACTAGGTGCACCTAACGCAGTTAACGATTTAATAATTATAACACCGATTTCTCAAAACACGTATTAAAAATCATTTCATCGTAAATCATGAAAAACATACTCAATCGCGATTCAAGATTTAAACAATGTAACTCATACGTAAATCAGAATAATAACATATTATATAACAATGACCGTTAAATCAAATAATTAACGAAATCGAGATAAAAATTCAAAGGTTGTGTTTTCCAAAATTTTCAATAAATACTTTAATATAGAAAACAAGTATAATAATAATAATAATAGCAGTATAAAAATATATGACGATGATCGTCGTCAACTCACAGTTATGGAGAATCGTCTAACTTTGCTCTCCAACAACTCTCAAACTAGCCGGCAGGATCTCAGCGGACAAATCTGAGCATCAAGAATATTTCCAAGACTTTAGAAAAATGATTTTAAAGTTTAACTAGCTCTGGGAAAACCTAAAAATCATTTAAATGTACCCTAAGCACAAAAATAAGATTTTTACTCAAATCTACATTTTTCTATGAATTCATATTAGGATTAGGGTTGTGTATTTACCTCAATGAGTCTCAATCAACAACTCTCATGAGATGGGTACCCTTTTCTCTAGAGCACAAACCCTAACTCCAAATACTAACCAAGAGCATTTTTCAATGGTTGTGAAGGTGTTACATTCATTTGTTAATGGTTGATGGTTTGGGTAGTAATGAGAGAAAAGAATCAAGGAGAAGAAAGAAAAGAAAGAAAGAAAAAAAAAGAAACAAAAATGGGGGGAGGGGAATGTTCTGTGGAGAAAGAGGGAGAGAGAGAAAAAGAAGGAAAAATGAGGTGGAAGAAAAATAGGTTTGGTTTTATTATTATTATTATTTAATTATTATTATTATTATATTTATTTATTTTTTCTTTTAAAACACGGACGTGACATTATTGATATCAATTCAATATAAAATATATTTTTTTATCGAACTAACAACATTTAAATTATAACCTAATCATAAAAATAAAAATAAAAATGACATTTTTAAGAGACAATATTCGCAATGATTAAAATTAAATATTTTCTAAAATTGATTCAAGATGGACTATAATTTATATTAAAATTTGTCAAGATAAAATTCATTTTACAATTAAAAAAAAAAGTTATAATCTATTTTTGAGGCAAAACACGTTTACATTGATAAATTAAGTTCATGAATTTAGAGTCATTTTTTTAACTAGCAAAAGTAAATGCAAATCGGTGCAAATTTTTTTAGAAGTCCTTTAATTATATACAGATAATTGTTGACATTTTAAAAAGTGATGTACAAAGTTGCTCGAGACACTAAAGTCCTTGCATTAGCCCTAATTAAAAAAAATTAATTTAATTGTTATACGATACAAAGATTTAATAATATATTATAAAATCTATACAAAAACAATAAAGGCTTCTAAATTTTTTTTATAACTCTTAATTTTTTATATAATCGTTATTTGAATTGATATCTATGTTGTTGGTCAAATGCAACTATTTATGACGAATATGGGATAATTTTTGAAGAATTATTTGATCTTAAAGTATTGTTTTTCACTAATAATGTCTCTTATAATATTTGAATTAAAACATTCTTCCGAAACTTTGTTCTTGTCAATTTTGATTGTGTGATTAGCTTTTGTTAGTGGCCATAATATATTCAGGTATGTATTTTTAATTTATTCGTCTCTTTTTCATTGGATAAGTATTAAGTAAATATTTATATTCTAAATTACTAGTCTTTTTTTCAATTGTTGTAGGATCAACCATTTCTATTTGATTGGAGCATAAATTAGAAAAAAAAAATTATTTTAAATAGTAGTTTGCCAACTAGGTTCTATTATTCTAATATTTATCTTTAGTCTTGTTGAATTTGTGTTGCTTTTATTTTCTTATATATATAAATGTCAACTCGAAAATATGAATCTAACAACGCAAAATTGCAACAATAAAAAAAATGAAACTTTTATTGAATCACAAAAGAGAACTATAGATAAATTTATCATTGCATAACTATCATATCTTTGATTCCACATTTATACCTCCTAGTCTTTGAATCCAATTTGGGTTAGTCAAACGATTTTTGACCGTAAATTTTTATATTTAGCTTCTAACTTTTGAATTGATTTCAGTCCCATAATCAATTCCACCTAAAATCCGATAATTGATTTTATATCATTGACAGATAAACGCACACATAATCATTAAGTTAAAACTAACTGTTAACACTGCAAAACCAATAACGCATTGTCGGCATGGGAAACACGTTTCGGATCTCTTTTATATTGAAGTGTGGAATCTTGAGTGCTAATTGGTCGAATAAGAACCAATCCAAAATGTTCTTGTATGATATTTAAGAAAAACACACCTTAAAAGAAATTCATTATCTCATTTCTCTATTTACATCTCTTCTAAAATGTATAAATTGTGTAAAGAATGAGTAAAAATTTCTTTTGAAATTTGTACATAAATGTCGATATTTATTTTCCTTTGCTAATAAAACAGATCAATAAAACACTATAAGTGTCTAAATTGGATTTGAAATTATTTGAAGGGGAAAAGATGGTTGTAGTTTTTATTAATCATGAATTGTTTTTAATCGTATGCGATACTGCAGACTATTGTATAATCTACAACAAAGCATTCTCCACAAAGATTTCCATCACAAGTAAAGCACGCGGTCCTTGTAGATGTTTAAATTCATAAATAACATCATATAACACAAAAGCAGATTAAAATGTGACGTCCTTTTTATGTGTATTGGTTCATGTTTTAATAAACTAATGAAGACTTTAAAAGCTTCTCTTCTAGCATTCTGCATCAGGGCATCAGACTAACTCCAAAAACAAAGCTTCTTGCTTGTTGGTTAGGCCAAGTTCATCAAGTGTCACAGCACTTTCTCCAACACCAAAGGCACGCCTAGGATATGGTCTCACCTGCCCCAAAAATAACGTCAAAGAACAAAAAAAAGTCATTGAAGTTATATATTGCAAATAAACCATTTTACTAAATATTGTAATTAGGATCTATAACTAAGAGTAAGAATGATAAAGGTTTCTCACCAGCCTGTAACTGCTCGGTTTCACCAGTCTACCAATATCTATGAAGTCGAAAAGAGACTGAAAATTTCCAAGAGCGGGCCTATATTAGCAAGTAAGCACCAGAATAAAGGAGGAAAACACAAATAGCATATTTTATGACAGGCATCTCCACCTGTAGTTTATCAGATCTTAGGAATCGGCGGCCACGACGGCTGCCATCTGGCATTTTTACCAGCAGGGTCACAGCATTATCATTAGCTGAGGATGGTTCTGGTGGTAGAGAGGCTTCTTTGGCAGCTAACTGTGTTTCCAATTCCTGACAGTTTATGCAAAATGCAAGAGTAAGCAACACAGAAACTGGAATTCGATTTCTATCCCTAGGAAAGTATGAGATAGATAGAGTTTGCATAGGCCAATATTTCCAAGGGGCAATAAAATAACCATGTAATTAGTTAGTTACAAATGTATTACCTGCTCTTCCTGCAACTTCCTTTGAGATTCTTCTGCTCTCCGTCTTTCCTCTTCGCGAGCAGCCTCAGCTTCCTCCATAGCCTTCAATTCTTTTTCTCTGTCTGCTTGTAATGATGCAAGGTACTCATCATCCTGCATCAAATAAACATAGACAACAATAGCCACAATTAAACCATCTTATAAAACCTATAACTCTAACCTATTTTAGAAATAAGGGGCACCTGCTGCTCCCTTATCAAGCGCTGAGCCTCCAATGATGGCGAAGGTGGGCGATATGCAAGAGGTGTGGGCTGAGGATTGAAACCCCTATTCTGCATGAACTCATGTGGTGCATAAGCATGGCGATAACCACTTCCTTCAGGGATTCCACCAAACATTGCAGCCTCAAGCATTACTGCTTCATCATGTTCCACTGAAGAAATGCCACCCCACTGCAAAGATTGGAAATTATGATGCAAGTACAAGTTGAGATGAAATGGCAAGTAAATAGAGTTTTATCCCATTTTGAAAATTCATAAAGTGGAGGACTATACTTCATCAGATTGGAAGGGAATGTCATTATGTGGAGGAGAATCACTGTCTTCCTGAAGTGTTGTGCTTGGCAGTGTACTAGACTCGATCAATTCAGCATCTTTGCCCGATCCTGTGGAGCCAAGCGACACAGGTCTAGACCTGTTCCTGACCAAAGGCATCTCTTCTACATCTTCATCTTCGTCTTTAAAGGATAAGCTTCCTGCCTGCAATCTACAATGACCAGGATTACTACCTCGGTGCCATGTCATAATTGACAATGACAAGAGAAATGCCTGTAAGGAAAATGTTGAGTTCATTGCAGCAGCCACAGGAGCAGAAGAAAATATAATTTACCTTCCATTTGAAGATACTTCCCCTAATTCAACTCCCGGTGCCTTAGATGGCCCTGCAGTAGATGCTCCCAAATCTCCTTGTACACGGCGTGCTTTTTCTTGCTCTGCTGTCTGGATTCATTTTATGTCAGAAGCAATTCAGGCTCCAAATTTCCAATATTTATAGAAAAGCCAAAGTTAAAGCACTGGGCTGTCCTGGTGATAACACTGCTAAAATTTCTCAAAATGGTGACTGAAGGAATAAAAGAAGATAAGTTAAAGGTGTACCTTCAGGGACAACGAAACTGCATGGGCAAGCTCAGGATCCTCCAGATATGTTTGCCTTGGGTTAGGCCCAGATTCAATTAAGTCCTGCACCATTAGGGAAATAAAAACTAATACAAGCTATAAGTATAGAGAAGCCCAAAAAAATCCATTAAGAAATAAACCTACAGTTTGTCTGCCAATTTCGTGACTTCTGTAATTTTCATCAGCTTCCCGTTTGGATGCTTCAATGGCTGCACGGATCATTTCTTCTTCTATATCATTGTTATTATCTGGTAAATTTTCAAAGTTGGGAGCACTAGGTCTCACACTACGGTCAGGTGAAGTATGAGTCTGAGCAGGTGGAGTAACGTCATCGTCTTCATCAAGTATAATGACACTCCCATGTATATCTGGACCTTGGGCATGAACAGTTCCAGTCACATCTTCAACGATTGGAATATGGCCAGCTTGAGAAGTGGATTGATTGCCATCCTTGACCTCTATAGGAATCTCCCTTACCTCTCTTGGATGTGTAACAAATGGCGTCTGGTTTGTTGAATTAAGATGAGTATCAAATATACTTCTCCCAATTGTAGGATCAAGCAGAGAAAATGGATCTAGATTTCTTCCTAAAGATAAAAGTGATGGAGGTCTATGAGGTTCAGCATTGTGTTGATCATCTATATCCATGAAATCATCTTGAGGAACTACAGTGGAGCTGTCATGAGAGATGGTCATCAATATCACAAGAACAAAGAATCAAATATTTATGTGTAGACTGAAAATATTAATAATGTAACACCACAATTACAAGGTATATTTCTAAATGACCATTTGCTTACTAATGCATGAAAAAGGGTGTACCTGGTCATCAAATTTCTGTCTCCTTCGGCAAAATATGCATTTACAGCTTCATTAAGATTACCACCATGCTCCTGACATGAAAAAAATGTTTACAAATGAAGAGGAGATATATATAAGCAACCTCCAACGCCACAGGAGAGAACTTGCTCTACACACTGGTTTTATATGATAATAAATAAAATTTTGGTGTAAAATAATTAGAAGCTAAGTAGTATTAGAGTGACAGATTATTTGTCTACAACTTTTATCACAAGCAGCAAGAGTGAGATTTGAAGCTGACGTGCAAGTATCAGATATGTGATATAAGAAACTAAATCATCTGAGAGACTGAGATAAGTATATTAGATGGAACAAAGATCAATGTACGCTTGGTCATACTTTATACCAAATCTTTCAAAGCTTATTTGTTATTAATTACATTTAGCCCTCATTGCTCACACCTACAAGAATTCTGATTTATTCCAAAACAGACTTAAAGGCTGCAGCTACTTGTTTGTACCGAATTTTTAACCCAAAAACATGTTGCAAAAACAAGAAGAAAATTGTGATGGTGAGATAAGATGAAGCTATGTGTCTCTTATACTTCTATAAACTCACAATCAGCAATAACAGCAAAATTAAATCCAAACATTTTTTTTTCATCCAGTTCTATTCAGCAAGATCCCAAACAAATAGTGTCTGCACCTGACCTTACCAGCAAGGATCATAGTATTTTATTCTCATTCCTTCAGATTCAGCCAATACCATTCAACTGATTATAGTGACTCAGACAAGTATTAAACAATCTAACAGTCCATTTTAAACGAAGATAAATTAATCTAATTAAGAACACAAATTTTACTAAAAAAATTAAAGAAAATAAATTGTATGCAAATCGAACCTCATTGATAAAAAATTATACATAAAAAATACCAATAAAAAAAAATACTGAAACATTGTTGCGGTGCATAAAAACCCTATGATGTGATAAACCGTAATAGGAAATTCCATCGCAGTTTTGTTTCAATATGAATTTTAAAAAAACAAAACCTAAAGAGTTATAATTTTGCAATTAGAAAAAGTAAAAATGAAAAAAAAAAAAAAAAAAAAAAAAAAAAAAAAGCACCTCGAGTTTTTGCAGTGCGATTGGTTCAGATACGCCGGTGATGCTGATGAATGTCTGAATCGTCTCTTGATTAGGCGTCGCCATGGAAATCGAAATCGAAGTATTTGCTTTGTTTATGTTCGGATGATAAAACAAAGAAGATTTAGTTTTGTTTTTCGGTATAAACCGAACTGAAAAACCAAATCACGTAGCAGCGAGTGGGTCCGTACTCCGTAAAGTTTAGAAGAGAGACAGTAGTTTCTTCTTCTTGAGGGTTAATACACAATTCTTATAAGGACTTATATTTTTCTTTTTATAATAAGGTGACATTTTTATGTTACTTGGGTTAATAATACGGTGAAAATATGAGTGGAATTCTAATGTTATACGCCATTAGTTAATCCAATTCCACTGTATATACTTGGTGAACACGCATGCTTAAAGATGCTTCCAAACAACCAACTTTGCACTTCCACTACTTTCCTGTTTAACTAGTTTATTAAGTGATTATTGATATGCAATTAAAATTAAATTTGAATTTTCATCAAACAAGGAATTTGATTTAAATTTTATGTATAAATTTGATAAATATAGTTTACTTAATTTAAGTTTGGTATCAAATTTAAGGAATAGATGTTTATATAAATTTAATTCTAAAAACGGATATAGGAATTAGACCATCGTGACGGATCAATACGTCATTTTGCAATAATACATAATTCATCTTTACTTTTAGGGTTTTATATAGATCATTTCAATCGAGTCGCCTTGATAACAATATAACATAGTATGATGTGAATGTAATTCACTCCACATGTGACGAATGATCTAGCTAAGTGGTTGTTTTGTTTTGCATTTACAACTCAAAAACGTGCATTTTCAGTGTTGTTTTTTCTTCTTCGAATTTCAATTTCTACATCAAAATTGATTATGCTTTGCCGATCAAGTCCATGGAACGCCACAATTTTTAGCTTCACATAAACTGCAAGTCAATTATGCATTTAGTCTTTGATGACATTTTTTTCTTCCTTCATAATCCTTAACTTTCATCGACGACTTTTACCAATTTCATCGATGACTTTTAACCCATTTTAGTGTATGTTTTGAGTTGATGTCATTTTGTTCATGTTTATTTATAACTTATTCTATCTCTATTTGCAACGTGAAGTTGGGATAAAAATTTAACAAGTTAAATTGTGTTTAAGATATTCAAACAACATCTAGATAATCTATCTACTTTGTTTCATTATAATTTTATTTTTCGTCTTTAATTTCTCACTGTTTGAAGCATTAACTTTCATTTTGTATTTGTTATACTGATTACAAAATCGATCTATTTTTCACCGTATAATTGCACTGTATGTGCTTGATAAAATGTCTCCAAAGGGTTACACATTTTTTTTTTATTTTAAGAACTTTTTGTGCAATATTAAAGAATAAATAAAATATCATTATTTCCATATGCATGTTTAAATCAAAATATTTCAATTGTCATAATCACAAACACCACATATGTTGGTGTTTTACCGCGTTTTAGTCTTCTAAATATTGTCATGTATAATTTTATATCTTTTAACGTATTTTTTATACATCGTATTTTTTATACATGATGGGTTACCCTTAAAATTTCTCCATATCTCCTTCAATTAATGATGAAGTTTGAAGATCTAAAATTAGTTGAGATTTTGAAGTCGTTGAAAACTTCACCCAAGCATGTTTGGATTAAGTTACCAAGGGTGACTAATTGACACTAGTTTTACTAAGAAATTAAAATATGGAAATGCATTGTTTTTCAATTTAATGGATTGCCCGAAAGGAACTATGAGAATTTTTTTTTTAAGAATATGTGTGATAGCTTGAGAAAGGATCGGAGAGTACAATACAATTTATTTAGAAAAGTTATCGAATTATGATGAGATTAAAAAAAAAAAAATACTTTTGATGCACTTGAGAGGGAAAACGATATATAGGTGAAGCACAAATATTTTGTGTAGTAATACTTATGTTTATTTACCATTTTTTACATGATGGATTATGGACATGCGTAAAAAAAGCTATTATTTAAAAATAAGATAAAAATTCTCAAACGTAATTTTTTTTACTTATATACAATTTTTAAACTGTATTTGCAAACTTTAATCTTTATAAATTCATTAAAAAATTAATTTATATATATTAATTATGTAATTTTTGTTATACATATAACTAATAAAATGACTCGAGTTTTTGTAAAAATATTATAATGTGATTTGATTATATATTTTTTTTGAAGAAAAATGATAATACACTAATGTGTAGGATTGATAACATCCATAGTGTATAATTATTAAATTTTATTGAATTTTTATGTAAAAAATGCATAAAAGTCAATATATTAAAAAAAAAAAAAATTGTTCTCTTGAACTACCACAACGACTGCAATTGAAGTCGTTTTCTCCTGAGAAACACACAGTCAGAACCCGCCGGCAAAGAGCTTTGAAGTCGTTTTCTCCTGAGAAACACACAGAACCCGCCGCCGGAAAAGGGGCTTTGTTTGGTAGTTCCGATCCAAATATCAATGAAAATGGAAATGGCGATGGGGAAGAAGAAGGTTCAATGGTTCTGGACTTGGATTTTCGGTTCCGTAATTTTGAGACTCATTCTCATCTACTTCCCCAAAAACCTCAACCTCTCTTCTCGCCCCGAAGTCTCCACTCCTCTCACCAGCATTCGTCGCCGTAAGCTCTTCCTCTATCTCCAATTCAACTTAATTACTTCTTAATTTCTCAACTAACTCACACTTCAAGCTCTTTTCTTCACTTCACTTCTTCTTGTTTTTGCAGTTGCCGAGGGTTACTGGTTGAAGCAGTCATCAATGTCACCTTATGCTGGTTTCTCATTTCTTCGCTCATCCAATCAAATTAAATCTTTCTCTAATGTTGCTATTTTGCTATGAATTTTCAAGCTGTTGTTTCTATTATCAGGTTCAATGTACCATGGTTCTCCTTTGTTGTTGACACTTCTCGGACCACTCACAGTTACAAGGTATCTACGTGCTATTAATTTTGTGAACTTTTGAATCTGTTGCTTAATTTCAATGGAGTTATGTTTTGAATGTTTTATATTACCACTGTGAGATGCAATCAAAATTTAGTATGAAATTTGTGTGGTATAATGATATTTGAAAAACATTGTTTGTGATGCAGAATTGAAGGACAGCCTGATCATCTTTTATGCAGGTAACTTTCTTCGCCTTTTAACTGTAGAGTATCTGTCTGAGTTATTTATTTTCCTAATCTAACGAACCATAATTGCTTTGATCTATGTTTCTTGTTATTTATTGTTGTTGATTAGTGATTTGCAACTGCTCCTTTTCACTTTTTATTTGTGCATACCCCTTCTAATAAATGATCTTTATGTGTGATTAATCTTCTTGATTGCCTTGTTTCTATAATCGAAATGATGCTGACCCTCGTCTTTGTTCTTTTTCCTGGCATAACTTGTGCATTTAGTACTCTGCCCTTGTTATTCTCGTGATGCATTTAGTATACTTGGGTAAGCAGCAAATATCAACTCATTTCTGGATATAGTTTGGTTTTTGTGATGGCAGATGTTGTCACTGCACTGCTCATTTGTGCTGCTGGTAAAAAACTTCAGGCGGCATACAGTTCAAGTTTACAATTCATTGGCCTTCATCACTTATTAGAGAATTCAGGTTTGTTAGCATAAGCTACAAGTTTGATTGTTTTCGTTCAAATTTCAGATGTTATGCTTTGGTGTGCTTCTCCTGTTTTTGTTTATTGTCTTCAAGTGATAAAACGTAAAAAGTGTACAAGTATTGAGGTTCTTTGCAGATAAATATATACTATACCATCAAAAGAGGTTTTCTATTTTGCACTTGACCATATTACGAGATAATAATGACAGTTATAGCAAATATTGCTAGATAGTGTTATGAAACACCTCATTGGTCAATATCTAGGTTTTAAGCATCAGATTCTGATATAAGTTTGGATTACAGAAATAATATATTTGGATAACTAACATGATTTCCACAAAAAGTATGTTATTAAATTTCCGATTAGAAAACATGATATTTGCAACTGTTGTTCTGCAGGGTAAGCTATGAATTATGATCATACGATTTAAAATTAAAATTTCCTTGTCAGGCTATGGATGTTTTTCAAGCTCTGTGCAAATTCTTGTTTACACTTTTTGATTCCATCTTCTCTGTTTTCAGATGTTCTTCCTTCAGGGGATTTTGCTGCTCTTGTATACTTGTGGAATCCTTTTACAATTGTTGCATGTGTTGGTCTATCTACTTCTGCAATTGAGAACCTGATGGTTGTGTTATCCCTTTATGGAGCATGCGCACGTAAGCAACTAACAATTTATGCCTTCTTAAAAAAACTAACAATCTATGCTTTTTAGTTTCTGAATTTTTAGATATTTCATTTATTCTACCGAGTAGTACCGACTCAGTTCTTTGAAGTCTTATTGGTATTTACTGGTTGTTTTCTTGTAAGTGTTATTTGCCCCTAATATTGAAAAAGTTATTGCATGGGTCCACGAGTTCTGAAAATAAAATTTAGTATTTTGCTCCCTGGATAAGCTCCAATGAGACTATGAGAAGTAATGGTAGGAATTGGAATCTGAAGAATTTCTTTTATGCAACTAGACTTTGATAAACAAAACTTGCCAACAGTTTTTGTTTCTATTATTTTTGCTTACCTGATAGTGTTTTTGGTCTTAGGTTGCTTTTGAGTAAAAAGAAATGTGATTACTTTTTTGTTGAGATAAAACCAATAAAACAAGACTAGAGTCTACGAATGGGTTCTGATGAACCTATCTATGTACATGAGAAATGTATTAGGACAAACTACCTAAGGCAAATCCATAAAACAAAACTGTTTTTGTTATTTTAGTATCAGTTCATTGTTTCTTGTGTATGTTTGATGCAAAAAACATTCCATCAGATTCAAACTTTATGTCTATGTCCCATTTTCCATTAAGTTGGCTATGTTTTAGAAGAATCCACTGGTTTACTTGATGTACTTGAACGTTACTTCTAAATTCCATCTTATTAACTTCAATTAATAATATTTATTCCTCTCCTTCATGGGCACCATTTCATTTGTAATCATTACTATTTATCTTACTACTACTAGTATTCATCAAGTTGATATCCACTTGAGTGAAAAAGGTTACTAATTGCTATAGTCAGCAAGCAGATCAGATTTTTGAATGCTAGATTGCTAGTCATCAAATCATAAAGAAATTAAATAGTGGGGGTTGGAGAAATCATAAAAGATTGAAATGCATCAATAGAACATAGCGCCATTGCCTGGTATTAACTGGCTTTCAATCTTCATCTAATACTTCATTTAATGTTGAAACTGTATTGATGTGCAACAGGACTAGCTCCGGTGGCAGCTTTTGGGTGGGTTATGGCTACACATTTGTCTCTGTACCCAGCAATCCTTATTATCCCAGTATGTTGTTGCTCAAACCCATTAAATAGCATTTGCAGCATAATCTTAATTTATCATTTTATCTATATGTAGATAAATCTACTATCTTATGTTGCAGCTAACATTGTTATTGGGGTATGGTCCTGATGCTCCTCCTAGGAAATTATTCTGGAGAAGGAAAAATCCTGAAGTTGATAATCCCATCTCAAGCGATAGGATTTGTTTAGAAGATGAATCGATCAATGAGAAAAGGATGCTGAATGTATTCTCATGGAGGCCGGTTGTTCTTTTTTTGTTCTGGGCTTTGCTGTGGTCATCCTATGTTTTAGTCCTTTGTGGCATCTATGTCCAACAGCACGGTGGTCTACGGGAGATGTTCAAAAGGTTTTGTTTAAATACTAAGACCGTTTTTCTTTTCTTATGACAATTTTAAGTGACAATACATATCTATTTATTTGTTTGTGTAATGTGTCAAGATACTTCTTTTTGGTCATGTTGAAAGCTCATTCTTATAATAGCTGCTAGAATTTAATGCTTTGTAGAGCGTTGAGACCATTGCTTATAGTGGAACCTGATGCTATAAAGTTCCTGTGGTGGTGTGGTTGAGGAAAGGGTTGAACTCATAATGGGTCTATTACAGGCAACCTCGCTTTGCATTTGCAAGAGGCTAAATTCATAACTTGAATTTGTGTCCTTCTAACAACTCCAATGGCTCCCCGCCAGAAAAGTACACTGCTTCTGGTGGAGCTTTTTCATGAATTAAAGAAGAGTGTATGGTTTATCATGTGAAGACAATTGTATATGATTAAAGTTATTCCAAAGTAATTGCACGAGTCCTGAGTTATTTACATGGTCACTGCTGTACATATGTATGGAGCCACCTTGAAGTTTTGTAAATTTTTTTGCTGCAATGTGAACCCTTAGAATTTGGAATAATTTAGGTACATATTATTGTTATTGTTCATTCAATGCTTGAAACTGCTGCTAGTGTGAAATAAAAAAATGTAGTTTGGGAAATCAAATTATACATTTCCCAGTTTACTCATGTGTATATCATTGATATTGCTTATACTGGGTTTTCTTCTATTGCCCAATGTATTTTATGCATGTTTTTCAACATTAGTTTTAAAGAAGCAGATTGCGATTATGGCTGAATTTTGTATTATTCTCTGTTGAAGAACATTGATTTTGATTTTGAAATGTTCTTTTTCTTTTATTATCCGTTGAATTTTGATGTCTTTATTGTTATGCAGAACTTATGGCTTCATTCTAACCATACAAGATCTATCTCCAAACATTGGAGCTCTGTGGTATGTTCTTTAGGAAAGAATACTACTTAGACTGGACTGCTTTAATCCTATGAACTTTAGAACTTATTTAGGTCTCATGATTTTTGCATACAGGTACTTTTTCGCAGAAGTTTTTGACTTCTTCAGAAGTTTCTTCCTGATAGTATTCCATGGGAATATTCTTTTGATGTTAGTACCATTAGCCTTACGTCTTAATCACCGACCATTCTTTCTGGCTTTTGTATACATTGTGATTTCTTCCATGTTGAAGTCTTATCCTTCTGTAAGTTCTTTTTTCGCCATTAATTTCTTCTTTTACCTTGATTGAAATTAGCTCTTGAAATTTATGCATGGAGGTTTCAGTGTGTGTTGCTGAGTGTATTCTTGTAATTATGAATGAAAGATGTTGTTATTCTTTTAAATGTTCAAACCTTGATGTTGTCAGATTATTTGTCCCAAATAATAAAAAAAAATACTCCAATAAAAACATCTACACACTTTGCACATGTATACTCAATTAAAAATTAGTTGAAATGTGGACCTACAATTTTGAAAGAAGATACTCTATCTGTGTGTTGCTGAACTTTGCCAACTATACTCTATCTGTCTATAACTTGTTAGTAATCAAACATATTGTGAATTTGCAAACTGTTGCAATCTAATTGATCTATGTAATATTTGTTTTCCATTTTAACTAGGTTGGTGATTCTGCTCTGTACTTGGGTTTATTGGGGTTATTTGCTTATGAACTCAAAGGTAACTTCTCTTTCTCATTGAACTTTTATAATTTATACTGGGCATAATCGCTTCTTGAATAATCAACTTTCTCGATTTTCAGATATGCAGTTTTCATTCTTCCTGTTTTCTGGTTATGTTGGAGTTTCACTTCTTAGCCCTGTAATGCACAACCTATGGATATGGAGGGTACGAAGTTTTAGGTTGATCTGCATTTTCAAATAGATTAATTATTTTGCTATCCACATTTCCTCAACTGTGCAATGAAATTGGCAGGGTACTGGGAATGCAAACTTTTACTTTGCTACTGCAATTGGCTATGCTTGCTTGCAGGTGCTTTATCTCTTCTCATTGATATTCACTTCTCTTCTTGTGTTGATATTGTTGCTGTCTCTTTTTTCTCCCCTGGTCTTTTTAAATTGAAGTCCCTTGTCAAACTATATCTATCTCACACTTCACTTATTTTATCTGGATCAGAGTAGCATATAAACTGTGTATTCATATTCGTTTTAAGATAATGCTAAGCAAATGCAAACCTAGTTGAAATTATTTGCCTTTCCTTGTATATTGTTATACTGAGAGCTGAAGAGTGAAGACTCGCGTTTCTTTCTGGTCACAATTGCGAGGGAAAGTGTTAGGATATGCAAATAGGGATAATTAGGAGTTTGTTAGTAGTTGTGTTCTTAGGTTGTTAGTAGTGGTATAGGTGTACCTGCTGTGGTATTGCTGTTATTAGTTAGTTATCTAGAACCTAATCCCTATCCTAATGTACCGGAAGTCTTTAAATAGAGGCTTCCACCCCTTTAGAAAGGAGTTTTTTTTATCACCTTTAAAAATTGAGTGGTGTTTCATTTTTTTGTTTTTAAAAAATTTATGTTGCAACTGGCATTTAGTATTGCTACCATCATGAAATACATTTTAGCAAGTACTAATTTCTGTTTCCAGATATTACATATATGTAGCAACAGAAATGAAGTTTAAAAGTGTTCATTCCTGTATAAGTATATCAGTCTGGAAGAAAAACTTTGTTTGCTGCACAATTTCAACAGAGAGATACCAGTTAGCATCAGTGTTTCTTCCATGAAAAGCTGAATTTAACAACTTTGTGGTGTCACAGAAGAATAAGAGCAGAATCATAGCATTACGTCGAATATTCTGCGGTGTAATGGGGATACAAAAATCCTCTTCCACTATCTACTAATCATTGTTCCTGTAGAACTCTGAAGAAAATTGATTTCTACTAGTACTTGACGAATCCAACATTATAGACTTAACATCTCCATCAAATAATTTTGCCACAGCAAAACCAGCATGCATTCCGTCTACTGAAGCACTAATGATACCACCAGCATAACCTGCTCCTTCACCAACTGAATATAGTCCTTTTACTGAAGTGCTTTCGTAAGAGTCAATATCGCGAGGAATTTGAATTGGGGAACTGGTCCTAGTCTCTACACCATGAAGGAGAGCATCGTGGCAGATAAACCCTGGTAACTCCTTGTCAAACGTTGCAAGTGAATGCTTCAAAACTCCTTGTCAAACGTTGCAAGTGAATGCTTCAAAGCTTCAAAAATGTACGGATATAGCTGATGAAGATTTGATGCCTTCACACCCAAGCGATAACTTGAAGGCGGAACAGATGTAACTGACAACTTATTCTCGAGAAAGTCTGGAACTGTCTGGACAGACACTACAAAATTTCCTCCTCTCATTATAGCAGCTCTTCTTTCAAACTCTGTCTGAAATTCAACACCAGCAAGAGGACCATAATAATTCAAAGCTTCAAAGTCATTTATTGTGACTGACACCACAAGTGCAGCATTTGCCCACCTAGATGCTAGCCGAGAAAATGACATGCCATTGATGCATATTTCAGATGGATTTGTACTTGTGAGAACAACCTGCCCACCTGGACACATGCAGAAAGAGTAGCAACTTCGACTTGCCACCTTTGAATAAGATGATTCATAGAAATCGTCTTTGTCAATATAATTGGCAACTTTGTAATCTGCCTCTGGGACTTTACCACGTCCACGAAAAACTTTAGATGCCAGTTCACCATACTGTTATTTGTTTATTAGTTCTTGAGGATGCTCAATCCGTAGCCCTACCTGTTTATAACGTATTAAGGGGAAAACAATTCAAAAGGGAAGGGAAAGAAAATCATGACATGTACAAATGTCAAAGCTAACATTACACGTCCTTAATTTAAATTAGAACTTTGCCAAGCTATAACAAATAGTGGCAAGTCTTACAAATGTATCTACGTTTCTTGTGAGTCCTATTTATGAAACAAGTTCGTAGTTATTTCCCAAATCGTGTCCATCCTGAGCTACATTCCCTTTTGATTTGATCCACTCTAATGTATGGTGTCCAAGGCATATTGCCCACCGACCACTCTAGGGTCCAAATATTTTGTCACATTCACTAATATTTATTCTGGATGCACTTGATTATTTTAAATAGAAAATAGATCATAGTTGTTTCTAAAGTTATAGGATATACAAATAGAGATAATTAGGAGTTTGTTAGTAGTTGTGTTCCTAGATTGTTAGTAGTGGTATAGGTGTACCTGTTGTGGTGTTTCTGTTATTAGTTAGTTATCTAGGACCTAATCCCTATCCTAATGTACTAGAAGTCTTTAAATAGAGGCTTCCTCCCCTTTAGAAAGAATCTTTTTATCACCTTTAGAAATTGAGTGGTGTAAACCATTGTAGGAGCATATCCGCTCTTGTGTATCATTTTCTTGGGAGAGGTTCTCTCTTATTATTTCTTATATTTTCTTTCTAAATATTAGTATTCTTCTAAATCAAGGAATCCAATTATTGGGTTCCTAACAATTGGTCCGACCTGCCGGATTCGAAGGAGTGCCAGTGTGCATTGAATTGGAGGATTGGTGGGCTAAGAAGGCGGAGCTGCCCAACTTTTCAGCGACTGATCCTAGTGGGTTCTTTCTGAAACATGAAATTCACGGGCTCGATAAAGTGCAGTGGGCGTTCATGAGCTTGGATGCATGGATACTGATTTGGTTTCGTTCTTGGGATCAAGAAAACCTAGATCCAACCTGGGAATTTTTTTGCATAGGTCTGATCTGCAGATTTGGCAATCAAGAACTAGAAAACAAAGCCAAGAAGGGAGTACAAGAGGCCCTTGAATAAGCCACATCAGCAAATCAGCTGTGTACTGCAAGGGGGTTGCCGTCGGAAAACCAAGAACCATCAGAAAAATCAGAATCAATAAAGAGTGGGAAGTTAACAGAGCAAGAATCGATGAAGAAAGATTCAGAAAAGGAAGAAAATCCAGTGTCGCGTTTGTGGTTGAAGAAGGAAACATCACACGCCTTAAATGACCCGTTTGGTTGGATGAACAGTGCTAGGAAGTTCTTTTTGAGTCAGAGAACTTATGAAGAAGATGAACATTTTATCAAAGACTTAAATTCTGGAAATTTGGATATGGAGGAAATAATGTTTAGCGACAAACAAACAACAGTGGGAGAGGAAGAAGGAAGCAGCCACTGCATCCTGCGCAAAGGCACTGTGTCCATTAAGATTCCGGCAAGCCTTGTGCTGTCGCCAGATTGGAAAGTGCAATTAGAAACAACAGGGATCGCAGTTACAGGGAAACCAACAACGAAGGAACTACATCTGATGGCTTATATGCTGATTGTAGCTCCCCCACCACCACCAGACTTACCGTCACCAAAACCACCAGACCTGAAGACAGCAGCAACGAGTTGCCACATCTCAAGGTTCATCAATGGCATTGTTGCTTTCTCTTGTCTTGTCCTTGTGTATCGTCTATTTTTCTTTTTGCGGAGCTTTCCCCCGTTAAGCCATACTCGATGCAGCAAATGTTCTCTTCGATTCAAACTGTCTCCTTGTTCCTCACACTCAAAATTGTGGCTGAAAAGCTTCTCGAACATTTGCCTTCCGCCACCACCTTTGGTCTGTCCAATCCGGTGTTCAAGAAATCCGACAGAACCAGATTGGTCCGACCGCCATTAAATACAGGCCATACTTTGTTGGGCAATTCAGAACTCACCGGGTTTGCAGCTATAGCAGGAAAGTGCAGAAAAAAGGAATATGAAAGTGCCTAAAGCAGAAGTTGAGTCCTCAACAATGGGATCCTGGAGGATTTTTTATTTTTATTTTTAACCATTAAACAAGAAGACTTTAGTATATGTCGACTTTGAGGACAAGGTTGTTTTGAAGAGGGGTGTAATGTTAAGATATACAAATAGGGATAATTAGGAGTTTGTTAGTAGTTGTGTTCCTAGATTGTTAGTAGTGGTATAGGTGTACCTGCTGCTATGTTTCTATTATTAGTTAGTTATCTAGGACCTAATCCTTATCTTGATGTACGGGAAGTCTTTAAATAGAGGCTTCCACCCTTTTAGAAATGAGCTTTTTATCACCTTTAGAAATTGAGTGGTGTAAACCATTGTAGGAGCGTATCCACTCTTGTGTATTATGTTTTTGGGGGAGGTTCTCTCTTATTATTTCTTATCTTTTCTTTCTAAATATTAGTGTTCTTCCTCTAAATCAAAGAATCCAATTCTTGTGTCCTAACAGAAAGAGTTGGAAAAAAATATTGGTAGGAACCAAACCCTCCCCATAATGTCCTAGTTTTACATAAGTAAGAAATTTAGCATCATAATTAATCATCCTCGAAGGAGTAGCCCAGTGGATTGGGTTGAGACATTGAAAAAGTTATATGCAAGAGGTTCTCTTAGAAACCCAAGAATTGGATTCCAATGATTTAGAGAAGAATACTAATATTTAGAAAATAATAGGAGAAAATCTCTCCAAGAAAATGATACACAAGAGCGAATGCTCTTACAATGGTTTACACTATTCAATTTATAAAGTTGCTAAAAGATGATTTCTAAAGGGGTGGAACTTTCTATTTAAAAACTTTCAATGGATTAGATCCAGGTAACTAACTAATAACAAACACCAAAACAGTTACACCTATGCAACTACTAACAACCTAAGAGATTGAACAAGTCCAAAGTTCAATCTATGTTACTAACACTTCTCCCTTCCCTAACAAACTAATTACTATCATTTGTCTAATAAAAAAAAACATCATAATTAATCTCTAGCTGAAAACTTCATTGGCTTTGTAAAATGCTTGTCTTGAAACTTTGAGTCAACTGGTTTGGAGCTGACTTTGTTTCAAAATTAAATGATTTATTATGTTGTTATCTTGTAAACTTAAGTTTCTTCTTGTGTGGGCAGATCATTCTGGTGATTGAAAGTGTTAGCGCCATGCTTAATCATGACAGAATGCTTACAAAGCTATCTACTTCAAAGCTTCAAAATGTCAAATCTTGAGAGCTCTTTTGGAGTATGATTTCAATGCATCCAAAAGTTGTGGTGTCCCCAAGTTCACTTGATCTCGATTTTGGTCCAAAACAGAAAAAAGATATCAATTCCACGATCGGACAAAGCTCTACAGTTAGGATGCTGATTGCCGGTAAAAGAATAGATTTTGTTATAAATATAAATAATCATGATTAATTTGTTGTGGTAGTTATAAGTTCGAGCCCTTCTAGTTGTGCTATTTGAGAAGTAGTTTTATAGTGTGTTTGGAAACTTTGAAAATCACAGTGAAACCCCACGTGTAGTGAGAAGCTACAAGTCTACAACTAGTAACATCAAGATCAATGTGTGTTTGCATCTTCGAACCACTTTACCAAACATATGCTTGGTGGTTTTGTTCTTCAAATATTGGTACATCACATATTTATTTGTTTTATGTGTTTCAATAGTGTGCACTTGCTGCTCAGAATATCTGGAGCATACCTTATAACCAATACCAGTAGTTTATCAAAATAAACCAGTTGAATGAAACTGATAATATGCTCCACTATTGATAAGCCTGTGCTATTATGATGTATGCCGTTTTTCATGGTCACATTTTCAGTCATGGCTCTAGAGTCTATAGTGTGGTGTTAATCTAGCAACTGGCTCTAGAATTTGCTTGATACTATTTTGTGATTTGTATACCTGTTTTTTTTGTGTTTCCTGCTTCTGCCAAAATCAAATTCGTACATTCACTCGGCCTGTGTCCGTTTTCATTTTGGAAGAATGGTTGATTGAGTTGATTACGATGTTCATGAGGGTGTGTGTCGGTCCCCACTCTTCACCGACTTCATTTCATTGACTGGTCATTGGCATGTACAATGCATTTTCATATAAAAAAATGTTGTCTCGAGTTCATATGTCTCTATTAGACAATCTTAGATGTGAAATGAATCTTTGACTTTGACCCAAAAGTCTAAAATGATAGATGAATTGTGGAAAAGGTTTGTCCAAATTGTCTTGTCGTACGGAAGAAACACCCCTAAAATTAAACACGCCGTCTTGCATCACAAATTAATTTTATGACTTTCACTGTTTCACATGCATAATTGATAGCTTAAATGTGAAATCAGAGAATTTGCGTTTTTTTTCTTCTTTTAAAACTGGATGGAACATTAATAACTGATAGCATATGTCTACCTAATTCTTTAAATAAGAACAACTTCTATTTTGATTTGTGATTATTCTTTACCTTGCACATAATCGACATATGGATACAATTGAATATATATTATATGCATACATCATCTTTTTTAACATGACGAAATTGACACCCGTGTGGCCATATTTTAATTATTTTTATGGTATCTATTCAATGACGATTCATCAAGTGACATACATAATAATCTTATTTGAATCTTATACCACACATACAAAGGCAAATACAACTATGTGTGCAACTGTGGATATATCTCTTAAATTAATTGAGTTTTATTTAAGAGATTCACATTTTTCAAATTTTCTACATACACCGACTATAGATTGAACATTTGATCAAATAATTAAGATATCCAAATATATGTATTTTTAACATCTTTATTTAATTTAAAAAGAATAATTACTTTAAGATTCCAAGGTACTCCTATAATTTATATTAGTTTATAATTATATTCTTAATATAATTTAAAGAATTTAATTTTATAAGATCATTTGCTGTAGTGTATTTAACTATTTAGTCCTTAAATTGAAAATAAGAATTTGCGTACCAATTAATGATACTACTAAGTACTTTGCAAGATCGGCCAAGGCTTGTCCATTGTCCAACGCCAACAGTAGGAGAGTTAGACTTTAAAAAGATAATTAAGTATATTTAGGCTTTAAAAAGATAAAAATATTTTAATTCAAATAAAAATCTCATAATTATAAAAAGATATATTATTGGTATATTTAATTAAAATCTTTTACATCTCATAAAATAATAAATATATAATTTAAATAAAAGTTTAGTAAAATATTATTGTTAATATTAAAAAATATTTTTTAAAATTAAAACTTTGCTAGACCTCAATAAGTATTACATTGTCTATGGTACTTTGATATAAATATATATTAAATAAATGATTTTTTAATTTAAATATTAAATAAATGATTTTTTAATTTAAATATTAAATAAATGATTTTTTAACTTAAATATTAAAAACATTAAATATAAAAATATTATTTTAAAAATCATATATTCAACTATTTGAAAGTTTAAAATTTGTTCATTCTCATATAATTTTTTTTTTAATTCTTCAAATAACTCTTATATTTAAATATCTTTAAGTTTTATATTCTTGTTCAGCACTTAATTTTTTTTCATTCCCATCAAATCATCAATATATCGTATTTATCATTTTCTATTTATTATCTTTTTTTTAAGTGTTAAATAAATTTTGAATATATATCAAACATTTTCCTTCTTCAAAAGCCGTAGATACTAGTATATGATATATGAATGCAAGTTATGTTGAAACATTAATTGGTGAGTTAATTATCCAGAGATTAAGATATTCTTTTTTATCACTTTGTTTTCCTCTATGTTATGAGAGAAATAAAAATAAGTAACCCAAAAATAAATTTTCGTATTACACACAAAAAATGCAAAAAGGTGAAGATTGGAATCCGAATTTTTTTTACGAATTGGGGGAAAAGCGAGAAAGGTGTTTGGCGTTGGCAAATGGCAATCGACACCAAATATTCGTTTCTTAATCTAAAATATGGACCCACTCAACAGTACTTTATTTTTTACTATTAATTATATTTACAAAACAAAGTTATTTTGGAAAGGAGCAGCTGGAGAAACGTAAGACAATGGAGGCAAAGATACTTTGGCAGATTTGAACAGAAGGTTAAAACAGTGATGCGTGCGTGCTTCTTCTTCTTGTTCGTTCTGTCATTTGTCGGCATCAAACATCAACTATATGGCCCCATTATGCCAGTCACGTGATCAAGCAGTAGTGAAGTACTCTCTTCGTTTTAGATTGTATTTTCAAGTTTTTAAGTAATAAATAAATAATGTAATAATTAGAATAAAGAAAAAATTTACTCTAAAACAATAACTAACTCAAATAAATGTAAGGTTTCAGGACAACGTTTTGACTAGACATATCAATGTATAAAAAATATAATAATATTTTAAAAATTTAAAGTATAATATAAAAAATAATTAAAATAACTTTATTTTTTAAAATGATACAATTGTAAGACTGATTACTGTACTATCTAAAATCATGTGTCTATATTCTGTGGATAGGGGCTCAGTGTTTTACTACTGCTAGTGTCTAGTTCTGGCCTACTACTACGACCACTACTCTAACCATTGGTCTATAAAAATAAAACTACTACAAGATGACTTTTTTTTTTTAGAATCTGGACAAAATTATTTTTCTTGCTAAATCAATTTGTCGTATTAAATAAAGGGAAAACTGTTTAAGCTGACATGTGTACACCTATTCATAATTTGAATGTATAAATTTTGTGTTTGAATTTGTGTAATTGATTCTTTAAAAAATTAAACATTCTTGTTTCAATAAAAAAATATTAACTTTTTAAATCCTTAACATATTCTTAAGTGAATAAAACTAGAAAAACGTATTTTAAAATTAGATAAAATTGAATCTAATTTTACAAATACTTAGTAACAATGCATGTGAATATTGTGAAGGAAAAGAAAAAAACATTAATAACCGTTATATTTTACTTACATCATTCTCACATCATTGATAAATAAATCATATTAAAAAACAATTTAGATTTAATATAGTTATTGACTACACGTAATTATGTGAATTAATAATTGTGTGATCATTTGATTTAAATTAAATAATTTAAATATCAAATATATTTTATTTATTTTTAAATAAAAGTTATTGTACAGAATATTTATACTGATTAATTTTCATCGA
>JBBPBR010000007.1:10150943-10162420 GCA_037974775.1 Cicer pinnatifidum | reverse complement strand
GTCTCACAAATATTTATGTAAAATTATATTTACTTAAAAATTGCTTATACATGTCAAATTTTATGTCTCAAACATTTATGTAAAATTATACTTACAAATCACTTGCATTCCACTAAAATATAAATATTTTAAGCAGCAAAAACAAATTGATAAACTAAATCTTAAACAACTACAATTGTTAAAGAAAAATAGTGAACAAATAAATTGATTATCAGGATTGTAATATTAAGTTAAATTGAGAATTGTTAAATTCATCCCTAAAAATATAAATTGAGTCAAAATAGTTGTCTATAAGTTTTTGCTTTTAGAGATTTTGATGTAGCACACAACTTAAATTTGTGATTTATCCTGGTCGATCTTAAGTTTACTTATAAAATTTGATTATCTTATAGTCAAATTTATTATTGTAGTAATTATAATTGTACATCGACTAAATATTGATAAATTAGTATGTGAAAAATTTATATTTAATAGACATAATTAGTTGTGTTGTAATGATATTAAAGTGTGATTAACATGGTCCTTAAACTATAATTCAGATAAAATTTAATAATGTGAAGTTGAACGTCTTCTATCGAGTTTAAAATCGAGACCTCACAACACAATTATGTGAGTTAATTATTGTGAAATTTATCATATTTTGTAAGATAAAAAAAAAAGTGGGATCAACGTGGAAGAATATCATATTTAATTATCATGACACAACATATTCTCACACGAGAAAAGTTTATACAAAAATAATTTCGAATAACATTTTACAATTTTAAGGTGTATTGCCAATTTAAAATTGACTTAATTGCAGTTTTGGTTCCCCTATTTTAGTTGAATCGTGAAAGTAGTCCCCTATTTTATTTCTCTCCAATTTTGGCCTCCTACCAGAATTTTGATCAAAAACTTGATGAAATTTTATTTTATTTTTGTATTTATTTAAGTCACACCATGTTTCCATATCTTGTTGTGAAATAATTGTACCTGAAATCTATGATTATAAATGGTGTAGTACGACTTTAAAAAATAAAATTTTGTCAAGTTTTGAACCAAAATTATGTTTGGAGACCAAAACTGGAAGAAAAAAAAAAAACAAAATGAAGGGACTAATTTCGCGATTCAGCTAAATTAGGAGACCAACAGTACAATTAAACCTTTAAAATAATAAGAGTTTCATATTTACTATTGAGCAATATTTAAATGATCACGAACACAAATTTAAATTATTTAAGCACCGATAAATTAAAAAATAATAAAAAATTTCAGTACTATTAAAAAAAAAACTAAATATATATATTTATATATATATATATATATATATTTATATACTAAATACTAAATACTAAATGATTTTGATTTGTATGGGGAAATTTTTTCATTGACCCTAACATCAATATAAGTACCAATTAATTTAATGTGTACCTAATTAAGATTGTACCGGTAAATGATTAGATTTGTAATTTCCAATATAACTTTTCTTTATTTGATTTTTTAATATATATACCCTAAAAAGTAGAATAAAAATTTCTATTTAAAGATTTCATAAAAGTGAATTTAGTGTAATTGTTATTGTAGTTTTTGTTTAGGAGGAAAATGAGTTACTAGTAAAAGTTGATTTGGGTTGAGAATCGAAAAGGGTACGGCATAGATAAAACAATAGTTTGATGATTGCATTTAAAAGGCGCAGATAATTAGAAAGAAAGAAAGAAAGTAACTTAAAACTTGATTTGGCTTGACACTCCAAAAGGGAACACTTTTTCCTCTTTCCTCACTTCAAAGACCCATCCTTCTTACTTCTCTCTCTCTCTCACTCTTTTTATTTATCAACACACAAAACAACTTCCCTTGTACATATCAAAAACAACAAGAAGAAAAATAACTACCATATGGGAAAAGCATCAAGGTGGTTTCGTGGCCTTCTTGGTCTCAAAAAATCGGAGCATGATCAATACGTCTCACCTCAGAAGCCACCCAAGGAGAAACGCCGTTGGAGTTTCGTCAAATCATATAGAGAACAACAACAACAACAACAAAACAGCCACGTCAGCTTCCAAACGGAACACGTCGACAACAACAACAGCAAACAAGCCATCACAGTCGCTGCTGCCACGGCTGCAGCTGCGGAAGCTGCAGTAGCCGCGGCTCAAGCTGCTGCGGATGTGGTGAGATTCAACAGCAGTAACGGAATCATCCGGATACGCGAACAATGGGCAGCCGTTAAGATCCAAGCCGCTTTTCGAGGCTGTTTGGTTCGTAACCAACATTATCGTTAATTTCATTCCATCTTTCATTACTTCTATACACGTGTGTGACTGTAAATGCTTATTTACTTTTTTTTCTTTTTCTTGATCCTTTATTTTTTATTTTGTTTTTAAAAAAGGCCATTCTTTATTTAACTGAGCTGTATCTTGTGTCATTTATGGTTTTCCTTCTATTTTTAGTGTTAGCGACATTATTGTATTTCATTTTCACGATATAATGGATCAGTTCCGTCTTAAGTGCTACTCATTGCTAAATAAATTGTATTTTTGGTGGTACAAACATTTTACCAATCTATGTGGGACTTGTATTGTAATTTATTTTATTTTGTTTTTCGTCAACGTTGGTAGGTGTTATTCAATGTGGGTTGATTTTTTCAATTGGGGCCATATTGTCTGGGAGTCGGTGGACAAAGTTTGATTAGGCACGGTTCTATATTCTTCTACAACTATGGCCCATATAAATTCTCTGTCCTTATTGTAGTTTAATAATGACATTTTGCTTTGGCCTTTTCGTGTTATCTTGTGGGGTGGGGACACACTTGAACATTTACTGTCCTTTTTGTCTGTTTGAACTTTGAAGAGACGTTTATGTTATGCATTTCATTTGATGTTGGTGTAGGTGAAGTTGTGACTTTGTTTGTTACATACTTGTATATGATTTTTCCAAAGACTAATGAAAAAAATATATTTGGGGGAGTCTAGGTGTTTTGATTTGTAAGCTTGGTGGTACAACATAATTACATTTATAATGTCTTGATGTAGACGTAGTATACTTTTGTGATTCTGTTCAGATACTGCTCAAGATCTCATTTTGTGGGGTAACTCGTGTTGTATTTTTGTCTTGGCTAATATTTTGGCAGGAGAGTTGTTGAAGGAAGGAAAGGCCTGTGCTTGTTTTTTTTTGGAAAATTTTTAGTTTTGAGAATTTTTAAATTAAGTTTTGGGTGAACTAAATGAGACATCATTGCAATGTTATAATTCAATCACTGTATTTGTTTTTTCGCTTAAAAGAACTAACCCTTGGCCCTTGCTCTCCTTTTTTCACTTAAACTCTTTTAAATTACGGTTGGTGTCCCTGTCGTGTCTGGTACTGGTGTCTGTGTGCATGCTTCATAGGCTCTTACAGATATGAAACAATTTGGTCCTAAACTCAGTATTTTGACAATGCTATCATTCTAATGTTGTACTAAAACACCTGGTTGTTGCTTCACTTCATTACTTACTATATGTTGAAACTAACTTTATTGATTTGAGATGTTAATTGTGCATTCATTTATTTTTTTGATATTGAAATTGATAGGCAAGGAAGGCATTGCGAGCATTAAGAGGGCTGGTGAAGCTCCAGGCACTAGTGAGAGGTCACATTGAGAGGAAACGGACAGCAGAGTGGCTGAAAAAAATGCAAGCGCTCTTACGGGCACAGACGCGAGTTAGTGCAGCGCGAACCCTGCAAACCTCGCATTCAAATGTAAAGTCATCTACACTCAACCTCTATGTAAGTGTAGTTATAAGTTCTTTTTGCTGAGTATTTTAATTCTATATTGTCTACCTTAATGTGGTAACCAATACTTTGCGACGAGTATATTGCTAGTTCTCTTTAAATTGGACAAATATGACTGTCATTTAAAATGCTGATGGAGATGCACCAATACAAATATTGATACTTATAGTTGAGATAATAATATCTAGCATAATTTGCAAGTGTGGAGATAGATTCATCTTACTTAATTACCAATTACCAATTACCAATTACCGATAAATCACATACATGATTGTGTTCCTTTTAAAAATTTCAATCAAAATGATGATGCTGTACTCTAAACATTATTAATGTTCTTGATCTGATCATATAGTTTTTCCAAATGATCATTTACAGGGTCCAGCTACACCAGAAAAATCTGAAAGCCCTGTAAGATCTAGGAGCGTGAAATATGAGCATTCACCTGCACTCAAGGTATTTTTTTCTTCTTCTCATAATGTCATCCCTTAATTCTTAACCAACAAGTTTAATTTAGTGGATTATCAAATTTATCATATCTTCTTATGAATGCAATTATATACCATTGTAGAGAAATGGTTCCAAATCATGTCTTCCAATCAGTGGAAATATATCAGAGACTCATTTAGAAGAACAATCATGGAATAGAGTAAGATCACTGATAAGAACATATAGCCGTAGCGACGAAAAAGCTGATAGGATTGTTGAAATTGATTCTGGAAAACAACACTTCACCTCAAAACATAGAAACCTCTTTTACTCAACCAGCGACACTGATCATTATTACAGTCAAAATTTAACCCCAACAAAAGACTCAAAATCTCATCAATCTGGTCAAAGTCTATCATGTGAGGTTCAATCTTATTACAATCCACTAAAACTCAACGAAGTCGAAGAGAGTCTGTTTTGCACTGCAAGCAATAGTCCTCAATTTTTATCAGCAACCTCAAATGATGATGGTTACAAAAGAAGCCCTTTTACTCCAACTAAGAGTGATGGTTCAAGAAACAGCTACCCGAAAGGTTATGCTGACTACCCGAGTTACATGGCATATACGGAGTCGTCAAAGGCGAAAGTTAGATCTATGAGTGCACCAAAACAAAGGCCAATATATGAGAAATCTAATTTATCTAATAGGTACTCACTTAATGGACATGACATGGCAAGATTGGCTTCACAGAAGACATTTACCTTGCAAACAAGCTTCAGCAGCAAAGCGTATCCAGGTTCTGGTCGTTTGGATAAGCTTGGAATGCCTGTGGGGTATAGATACTGATGTTAATGTTAATTTCTGTTAAAAGGGTATTATTATTATCATTATTATTATTATTATTGTAGTAACTTTATTTTGAGTGTGTAAGACTTGTAACATTTATCTTGCTAACCGGTTGCTTTTGTGTCAGCTGCCAATTCTATTAAGAACTATGGTCCATCACGGACTACCACTTGAAAAATGTTTAGATCTCCTAACTATATTATATATACTGCTAAGAAATGAAATGACTTTAGTTTTTCTAGGATTTTTGACTGCGGATTCTTTCCAATTCATATAATGTTGTTATTGCTTAAAATTGTATTTTCTTCAAGCTTTTAAAACTTGAGGTTTTGTTCCTTTGTTGCATTGCACGGCTATGCATTTTTATCATGTTTTAACAAGTAGACCGAGTTGGACGGGTTAGCTGGTTGAATTGTGAATTGGCACTATACAATTTGGTTATTTGATTCAAACACTGGAGAAAAAACATTTAATCTAATAACCAACCAAGTTGGCACTAATATTTGTCATTAAAAAGTAGGTTAAAATTAGCATTTTGTTGATATCATCTATATAAAAAAAGAGACAACATATAATATACTAACTAATTTTTCGTACTCTAATTTGTTCATGTTATTCTTTCTAAAAATGGATCAGTGATAAGAAATGTCCAATTCATACATTGAACAAAAATTTATCTCTAATTAATTGCTTAAATTTAATATTTTTTTTATATCTTCTAAATAAAAATAAAAATAATATACAAATTACAATTTATTATAAAAGTCGTGTATATGATTAATATTTGCTAATAAATAATTAATTAAAATTATCATTTTTAATATCATCAATATAAAAATGATTAAAACTAATATATTTTTTAGTATTTTCTTAATAAAATTGATAATAATTATCATTTATTATAAACATTGTATATTTACTAGAGTAAATTTAGTAGAGTAAATTGCTAATAAATTTATTAGCAATGACCATTTATTTAATAACCTATAAACCAATAAGTATGTTTACACAAGTTTTATTGAATGTGGAGTGGGTTTAGAAGTTGAGGTCCTCTAGTATCTTTCGCTATTCTTTTCTGATGTGTAGCTCTATTTTGAAAAGAAAGTATGTGTTGCTAAATACATGTGTATATTTGTATATAGATGTTTAATGAATATGACAAAATCCGTTAAATCAACATCAAGGTTTCGTGGTGTAGTTGGTTATCACGTCAGTCTAACACACTGAAGGTCTCCGGTTCGAGTCCGGGCGAAGCCATAAATATATTATATCTTTTAAATTTTTATAGGAAGACGTCGATCCAGTAATGTGTGCATATTGTGAGTAAAAGTCGAGAGTGGGATGATCAATGTTTTATTAACTCAGCTCAAAGCTTTGTTGTTTGGGCTTAACCTTGCATGGCAGATGAGTCGTAGTAATATCATTTGTGAGTGTGGCTCATTAGAGGCAATGCTACTTATTTAGTTTGTTTCAAATAGTCTTTTAATAAATAATTTTAAAAAAATTAAAAGCTCAAGTCTATGTTATTTGTCATATATTTTTAAGGTTTAACTTGATATTTGAGAGTCTAGTATTATCTTTTTTAAATTAGTTATACAAGGTTTCTAGATCGGAGGAAAGTCTTACTCCATACATAAATCGTTTTGAGTCAATGTGTTAAACATTACACTTTACACCTCTTGTTGTGAAAACTAACAGCCACATCAACCATTGACAAGAGGTGAACACAAGCCAAATCAACTTTAAGATTAGTTCCATGTATGTTTATTTGACATGCAAAATATGAAATTTGTTCCGATCTAAGAACACATTAAGGTTTAAAGAACTTATTCTACAAAAATTTAGTGACTAGATATAACTCGCCCCACCTCGTAAGATAATATTTAGTGCTATTACACTGATGATGACTTTTATAAACAAAATATTTAAGATAATATTTGTTAGTTTAAGTAGTAGTTTTAGTAAATTATAACTAAGAGTGGTGTTTTGACTTTTTTAGTCACAATTAAATGATCGCCTCATAATTTTATTTTAACTTACCTTTAAATCAACCAAATTTCATCTTAAATAAACTCAATCACAATTAGACCTGCAGATCGATTTATTTGATCTAGACAAATTAGGGTCTAAACAATGATCTGGCCAATACTTAAGGTTGAGTTAGGGACAAGTATAACAGGTCTAAATTCGCCCCCTTAATCGTACATAAATTAAGCAACCTCAGACATTGCTAATTAGCGGTGGGTGTCTCTAGAAATGATGTTTGATTCACATTATAAATTAGAACGACATAACCAAATTATATACAAAAAAACATTTCAAAAAGTAATATTGACCCAAGTTACACATAACACATTTTTAGAACTTGAAGTATTCATGTATCAGTCAGCATTTGGATATCCGAATATAATAAAATATACTTGCTTCATCAGTACAACATTCTCACTATCATAAAAGTGAAAAATAATGACATGCATCAGTTGCACTTAGGACCTACTCATGCAGCTTTAGCAGTTTCGCGAACTAGAGAAAGCTTAGCCAACAGACCGCACATCTGAAGATAAGAACCAACTCCGTCACAAATCCTCATATGAGCAAATCCAGTTTCCTACAATTTGAAGAAAGTCCCGTGTCAAGATTATACTTTTGACAAAAAAAATAAAGATGGTTTCTTTTCTCACTCTCTATATTCTCAAAAAACCCCCAAAATACACATCCGGCGGATTGGCCAATCCAAATGTGTTTTTTTGTCAAAATACACCTCTGGATTGACCAATCCGGAGGGCATTGGGGGTGAGAAAAAAAGCTACCAAAATAAAATACAAATTTGGCAACCAGGTATTCATTTACCTTCATGAATTCCAGCTTCAAGTACTCTGCCATATCATAATTTTTTATTATACGAAAAAGTGTGGTGATGATATCTGTCGGAGAATATCCCAAGTCATACAATTGCTTGAGCCCCGAACAGGCCTCATCGAAATTCCCTTCAATCACATTACGCACCATATTCTTCACATGCAGTGGATGCGGCTGGTCACAAACCTAAAACCAAACGACAGGTTTACACAAAACTAATGGTGAATAGTGATGAAAGTAATTTGCAAATAATAGTGGGTTCTAACCTTAAAAACATTAGATTGGTTAACGAACTGGAAGCCACTATATGTTGCTTGCAAGTTATTCAATGCCTGCCTCATATCACCATCAGCAGTGAAAATGATGGCCTCAAGTCCTTCAGGAACATAAGGAACCTTCAACAAAAACACAATTCAATCATGCATTTCCTCAATGCTATTGAAGCCAAACAGATAGCAACTAAAGCAGTTCTTTCAATAACCATACAGATGTTCCCAACCAGTTCACGTTGACAAAGGCAGGAACCTTCAAAAAATTGTTCTATGATAAAGGAGCCCAACATGCTGGGAGCATCATATATTAGACTACCCTTAAAAAGAATAAAATGCAAAAACAAAGACTGCATATGCTTACACAATCTAACATCTAACATACCTCTTACAAAATTCAGTCACTATAAATTACATGCAAAAATAGATAACAAACTTGGAAACATCACCATACCGCTGGATCACATCGTAGTAACACAACCAAGGAGGTCAGTCACATAATTTAGCTGGCTTTGATTGAGAGTTTGGAGGGAAAGAGAGGGGAGGGCTTGAAGAATAAAAGAAGTAAAGCAAAAGGGAAGTCCAATTAATGGCGATTCAAGAATTTTCAGAACGATATATCGCAGATCTCCCTAAAATATGGAACGGGGCAAAGTCAAATTAATGGAATTTTGAAAGTCCTTTACATTGCTTATTAGAAAAATATTTTTTTTCAATCCCAAGTAAGCAACAGAACAACAAAGTTGTCACACTCCTCGAGCGCCCTTCTCTTTAGTTGACACATGGTGCAGCACATGTTACTGTAGTTCTAAACAAACAACCATGCAGCATTATTTGTTCAGTTAATACCTGACTAAACAAAAATACTCATTAGATGAAAATTTCCCAGTAAGGAAGGTCTACAACCAATAGATTAAGAGGAAGGCTGAACAAGATGGGTAAAAGTTAAACAGAAAGGTATTAACACAAACAATAAGGCCACAATATAACATAAGCGATGAATATCAGAAAATTCTTTATGAGATGAAATGCAGGAGTGTTTCTTTTCATCCACTGAGGCACTATACTAGTCTAATATAATATGCACCTATGTAAAGCTATTAACAGAATGGAAATCTAACTAACTGCTATATACTTGACAAAAGTAATTCTGACCAACTATCCGGAAGTATCAAACAGCATATAGCAATGATGGCGTGCAGAACTGCTATGATTCCTGTATTATGCAGAACTGCCATTATTGTCGTTGTAGATGGACATATCAGCACTAGTTATATTGTGACAGTGGAAAAGGAAGATCGTACTTGATATGAAAGCTAGGAAGCAGCAATAACTTTTGAGTGACCGGGAATAAAAATTAGCGATTATTTTTCTTCCAATTCAGAGCAACCCCTTTTCGTATCAAAGTATGAATAATAAAAGACCAAGATGATATAGAAAGTAGTGAATACAATATCAATCTAGAGCCTTACAATAAACCGGTCATGCAATTTCAACCGTACCATTTAAGATGTTAGACGCACATTCCGAACAAAGATAGATAATAAAGCAATTCAGAAGTTACACCTATATTCCTCAAACAAAAAGGATTATCCCAAATTCAACATAGAATAGAAAGTTGAGGTACCTTCTCAGCTTGAACCACAACCATGAGACGACCAAGTATCTCTTGATCAGATAATCGTGAAAATCGCACAATGGCGCACCTACTCTGAATGGGTTCAATAATTTTAGAAGATGTATTGCAAGCAAGCGCAAAACGAGTAGAATTAGAATATATCTCCATTGTCCTTCTTAAAGCTTGTTGTGCTCCGGATGTCATGCTGAGTCGAGTAAAAAAAATGAAAATGACAACAGTATAAAAGAGGAAAACAATAACAAACAAAGTAACAATGTTTATTGAATTAAATTACCACATCACAAAAAATAAAAGCTTAAAAATCTATAAGACCTGTCAGCTTCATCAAGTATTACGATTTTGTGTCTGCCTGGAGGCAGTGTTACTTTCTTTTGAGCAAACATTTTGATCTTGTTCCTCACAACATCTATTCCTCTATAGGGAAAAAAAAAATTAATAGTTTGGTTAAACACAACATTATTATATTTCATGTGCAGTTATTAAAAAAAAAAAAGAATAGGTAAACCACCATATTAGTCACTGAAAGTATAAGACGTGACACTTTGGTCCAAGACTCGGCAAAAAACCCAAATTAATCTTCGAATGATCAAAACATCAGTCAATTTAGTCTCTGGCATTGATCAGGGACTTTTCGGATGGTAAGTTTCAGGGACTTTGATGATAGTAAGTTGCATTTTTCATGAACCATTTTGATGATCTAACAACTAATTTGAGTTTATGAAAGAGTAAATGAGCAAAGTGACAGTGCCCTATACTTTTAAAGACTAAAATGGTGGTTTAACCTGAATAGTTTGGTTAAACACCCAACATTATCTCATTTCATGTGCAATTAGAAAGAAAAAATAAAAACAATTAAAGTAACCTATCATCTGATGCATTGAGTTCGAGAACTGCCTCTCTGTAATTGGGTCCGAGAAGCTCATGAGCAAGGGCAAGAATACTAGTGGTTTTCCCAGTTCCAGAAGGACCCTAATAATAACAAAATGGGAAATTAGGGCACAGTAAAAAATTGGGAGTGTGATGAATTGAAGAGAAATAGTAATTTTGGCATACGGATAAAATAATGTTGGGCATGTTGCCGTCACGAGCGATGACTTGGAGTCTGGAGACGGCGTCTTCATTGCCGACAATGTCGACGACCTTGCTTGGTCGGTACTTCTCTACCCATGGAACGTCGTAGATGGCGCTGTTGCTTGAAGACGATGATGCCATGCTTAACGCTGAATGCTGCAACAACAAAACCCTATATGCCAAACAAACCGCTTCAAACTTGGAGGGAATTTCTAATTTCTAAGGTGCACCTCTATTTACTCTGTCCTATTACACCATGCTTTTGGTTCATTTGGTTTTCAAAAACAGTTTTCTTTTTTTATTTAAAAAGATAAATTATCATTTTAGTTATTTTAGCTATTTAGTTGTAGAACTATCAAATCAGTCTCGAAACAATATAATTTATTATCATAAAAACTATTAAAATATATAATTTATTATTCAAATAATTGATCATATTATAATGTCAAAGACTAATTTGGTTTACATTTTAATAATTTTAATATTGTTATTATTTTTTTACTAAGTTAAATACTAAACTGATAGTATTCTATATTGTCATGTACTTAATTGGTGGTTTATTCAACTTAAAAAAAAAAAACGTTTTATTTTATTTTGTATTTCACATTAATAATTT
>JBBPBR010000007.1:10135820-10150757 GCA_037974775.1 Cicer pinnatifidum | reverse complement strand
AAAAATAAATTGTTGAAAAAATTTAAATTAAAAATTGTGATTGGCACGACTTTTTGAACAAAATTTATTTATCATCTAAGTGTCATTTAGATTACTATGAAAATTAAATAGTTAAAATTTTTAATTAAATTTTATTGAAAATAATATATTTAAATATTTTGAAATTTTTTTATTTATATTTATATATAAATATATATTTTAATTTATAATATGTTTGAGATTTGTAAAATTCACAAAATATTAACCGGTCGAGTTTAAGTGATTAATAACTAGATATTTAATTAATACTGTTGAATACAATATGTCTAAATATTTATTAAAAAAATTAATTTAAATTTAAAATAAAATACTTAAAATTTAAAATTTATCAGTTTAAAATATATTTAAGATTTAAGATTTATTTTTTATTTTAAATTTATTTTTATATTATAATTTTATTTCTATGGATTCGGCGACAAGTAAAATATTACGAGAATTCTCAAATCAAAAAAACCCCGCCGACAACTGTGACTTTAAGCGTAACGAAAATCCCATCAATGCGCAGTAATAAAAAAATTAACGGAGCAAAACAGCGCTGCGTATGCGCTTTTAGTTTAAGCGGGAGAAAAAAAAACACGCGGTGCGCGTTTTGGTGACAAAAAACCAATAAAACGACGCCGTATACAACCCTCAACACCCAAGTGAAAGTAATCGTCATCATTAATTGCAGTTTTGGGATATTATCTATTTAATTTTAGTTCTTCCGTACTCGATTCCACCTACAAACGAAAATCGTCACGATTCGTACGAATCTCTTATATCTCTCAATCAGTATCACGAACTAGATTTAGATGTCCTGAACAAACTCACTCACGTTTCGTCAAAAAAAAAAAAAAAGAGAAAGTGCGGATTCAAACATGTCAACGACAAGGTCACAAAACCGTTCGCCGGATGAAACCACGGATCCGACGCCTTTAATCGGAAGTTCATCCGACGAATCAAACTCCGGACGGAGAGTTATCCGCGCGCCGAGTCTCCGGCAAGCGGCGCGGTTCTTGAGACAAGCGAGTGGGAGGAGGCTGATGCGCGAACCGTCGATGATGGTGAGAGAGACAGCGGCGGAACAATTGGAAGAGAGACAAAGCGATTGGGCTTATTCGAAGCCCGTTGTGATCCTTGATATTCTCTGGAATTTCGCGTTCGTTGTTGCTGCCGTTAATGTGTTGATTTTGAGTCGGAATGAATTTCCAAGTACGCCTCTTAGGTTGTGGATTTTAGGGTATGCTCTACAGTGTGTTGTTCATGTTTTGTGTGTTTGTGTTGAGTTTCGTAGACGGAGGCGGATGCGGGAACAGTCGAACGCGACTGCCGCCAACGCCGTTGAGGGACGTGGCAGTGGGGATTTGAGCTTTGGTTCAGTGGATGGTTATGTGAATTTGTCGCAGTATGGGGAGGATGGTTCTACAAGGTGAGTTTCTGATGCATGAACTACAGTGTCGTTTCAATTTTGAAATATTAATTCGGGATGCTTTTATTTATTGTAGTGACACTTGACACAGATATGAATGCTTTCATATGAGTTTAATAGCATATACCGTTGGTATGATAGTTACAATTGAGTGGTGATATGATAAAATCAATGGTTCTTATTAATTGTCTGCATAGTCCTTTTTCTCTTCATTATATTTCTTACGTTGCCTTAGAGCTATTTGTTGAGCTAATTGGTGTTTCATTATATTGTGGCTTTGGCTGAATAATCTCAGGGATGTGCTTGTGCACGTGTGATTGTTGAATGTACACACCCTAGTTTTCAAGTTCCATTTAGTTGGAACTGAGAAGTAGTTATGCTAACTGAAAACTCTAGGAAAACTTCAATCCAGATTTCAAAAAACCCACATGGCAATTTTAGCTTCTCAATAGTTAAGGGGGAAGAAAATACTTTAGTTTTTTTTATAAGAAAGATATAAGATTGTTTCAAATAGGCAGGTATCTGAAATCTGTCTCAAATTGCACCGAATGCATGAAAGTGATATGGTAACTAAACTTTGATTGTAAAAAAAGATGATCGACCCTGTCATGTGATAATTACACGAATTATGATTTAATAGTGCTTTGATTTTATTCAAACTCTCAAAATACAGTGTAACCATGGAGGTTTGGGTGCCTTTTGTTTTGTCGTATCTTTTGATTTTGTTTCCTTAGAGATCATATAATGCATTTGTTTACAATAATAGCTTATTCCATTTTCTTAATAGATTTTTTCTGTAATGAATTAATCTCCTAACCTTGATTAGTTAGACACTTTCTACATTTGTATGATATCAGAGTTGTGGCTTGAGGGTTTAAGGTTAAAAAGTACTTCAATATGTCCAATATTATTAGCTTGTATAATTAATGCAATCAATTATTGATTTATAATAATGGCCAAATTTTTCTTTAGATTATGCAAATTTTATGTTTGTCTCATCTCTTTTTTTTCCTCCTACTAGTTTGGCAAAGCATTTGGAATCAGCCAACACAATGTTTTCTTTTATTTGGTGGGTCATTGGATTCTATTGGGTATCAGCTGATGGTCAAGCTTTAATCCAGGATTCTCCTAAGCTTTACTGGTTTGCTCTCTCTCTCTCTCTCTCTCTCTCTCTCTCTCTCTCTCTCTCTCTCTCTCTCTCTCTCTCTCTCTCTCTCTCTCTCTCTCTGTCTCTCTCTCTCTCTCTCACACACACACACACACACTCAAATATAGATATACGAGAACATATTTAGTGAGAACTCTTATTTATCATGAGAATCGAGAAGTGTTCGAGTTCTCTCGTCATCATAAGAAATTGTGTGGGGGTATTGGGGACCTTGAAGATGGCAAAGCTGGTGGTGGAAAAGAGAGGATCTTGGGTTTCTTTTTTAGATACTCGGAAGTGGAAATCCCAGTCATGAAGAATTAAATTGGGGTAAAAAATTTCAATGTCGATGCTCCTTCATCTTCTTTTGAAGTGTTATGCAATTGTTAACAACCAAACAGTTGCAGATATTATCTGTTTCTTCTATTTGGCTTGTGAAATTGATCTAAATAAATCTTCATGTGGTTAAAACCCGCCTGTAGTAATATTTCGATTGGCCTTGTATAGTGGTAATCTGAAGGATTTTCTTTCCTTCCACCAGTAGTTATATCTGCAAAATATTTTAAAAGTTTTTCCTTTTCATTCCTAACATTCACCGGATGAAGGCTGCAACGCCTTGTTGGATAGAGGAGGGGCTGAGATGTGATGGTAGGGGAAAGGTGGAGATGGTCACGTGCCTTTTAATTTTGAGGGAGCAATGGTTATTATTGAAAATTCTCATTTCTCACAATAAATAATAGTTCTCACCTGATACATTTCCTATATATATATATATATACATTTGTGATTTATTTTCTCGTTAGGAAATATGCTTTTTCTGTAGTTACTACTTTTGACAAAATACACTTGCTTTACAGGTTATGTATTGTCTTCCTGGGTTTTGATGTTTTCTTTGTCGTTTTCTGTGTTGCTCTGGCCTGCATCATTGGTATTGCTGTTTGCTGTTGTCTTCCGTGTATCATTGCACTTCTGTATGCAGTTGCAGATCAGGCAAGTCACATTGATTACTTGTTCTTGTTTGAGTACGATGAGAGATGAACCTGGTTCCTCAAGTGTTTTTTTCTTTCTATTTGATTCTATTTAGCAGCATTTGCCAAGTCTTGAATAAATTTGGTAGAATTTACGGCTTTAAATATTATTTGTTTTTGAATTTATTAAGGCCAAATAAAATGGAAGGAGGAAACTAGAATTACTATTTGATACAAAGAGAGATCCAACAGACCAAAAAAAAGAGAGATCCGTATATTCATTTCTACTATATGTTTCTGGTAGTTGGATGAGTTTGAATTCAAAGAAAAAATTGTGTTAAACTGGCTAAACTGAACATGGGAAATGTTAAATCCATATTTTTGTTGCTTGTCGTGGTGAGACTTTAATAGATTCCTTTAAAATATATAATGCTGAGTATAACTTTTCAATGAAATGATTGGAAACGTTAAAGATTAAACTATTGTGGCTTATATTATTATGTCAGTCTCATGAATGGACAAAGTAGAAGTATGGCATTTGTTCTTTGGTTGAAGCAGGCCAGAAACACTTATAGTCAAAAGTGTCCCTCTTACTTAACCTTTTCAAGTAACTAATTGTTCTCTCTGTTGCTAACCTTTGCCTTCTTTCTGAGAAAAAAGGGGAAAGAAGCAATCATGTAAATACACATCTACACATCTATTAAGTGGAAATGTTTTGCTACCATGAAATAAACTAAGTAAATATTGAATGAATATAACAACTATAGCCATGTGGCTTTTGAATGGTAGTTTTTTGGGTGTGAACTAATGTTTAATAAGTGAAGTTTGGGATGGATTCTGATGTACTCTGTTAAAACTTGTAATGCAAAAATGACTTCCTAATATGGTGTAACTAGTTTTAAAACATTTACCTGGATTATATGAAATGGAAGGTGGCATGCACAGCTGTGCAAGTAAAAGGTAACTTCTTAAGGTTGATAGTTGGGAATACCTTGGAGATGGATACTGTTTATGAGCCTGTGTACCTTCGACTTTTCAGGTTGAAGGTGAGGCTAAGGTTACAAGATATCCTATAGTTGTGGTCTGAGATAAGGTTCATTATTCCGATATTTGTTTGCCTCATTTAGGTGGACATTGTTAACTTATACAATCTGCTAGAAAGAATGAACCTTAATATGATTTACTTTGCTACAACTTGGTAGATTGTGAATGTATTTCTTAATTCAAATTATTGGGTGTTTGAGTGGACATGATCACAATGCCTTAGAGCTTAAGAGTATTTAATTGTGAGGTGTTTATTGTATGGTATTATCTGCGATGTTCCTTGCCTAATGTCTCTCCTTTTATGGTGGTTTGGAAAAAGCAGGAAGGAGCAACAAAAGAAGACATTGAGCAGTTGTCGAAGTTCACATTCCAAAGAAAAAGTAAGGAAAAGCATGCTGGTAATACACAAGGACCTGTTGGAGGAATAATGACTGAATGCCAAGCTGATTCCCCAATTGAACATGTGCTTGCTGATGAGGATGCGGTATGTTGTAAATTTTTTTATGTGCAGCCAAAACATCTTCTCTCGTCTCAGTGGACAGTGGTCCTTTTGCTCTCTGTCACTAGATATTATTTCAGTATATATTTCAAAGGGAAATCCACTTGATGCTCCACATATGTATATATTTTGGTATTATTTGTACTTCTTCCATCGTTTTTTCTTTTTGCATCTTTCTTCACTGCCGCTATCCCACTTTACAGTGGGAGGATTTTGACGTAATGGTAAACGCACAAGAGAATAATTGTTGTGTGATAATAAATAGTTTGAAAACACTTGATATATTTTTATTTTTAAATTATTTTTGGGTGGCAAACTGTAGGAATGTTGCATCTGCCTTTCTGCCTATGATGACGGGGTTGAACTAAGACAACTTCCTTGTGGTCACCATTTTCACTGTGCCTGTGTGGACAAATGGCTGCACATTAATGCCACTTGCCCCCTCTGCAAGTATAACATCTTGAAAAGCACTATCCATGGTCAAGAGGAAGTATAGGAAATGCCAGAAAAGTTTCTAGAAGCCCTGTTGGGGAATTGGCATGCTCTTGGTTGGCAGTATAATAGGTACAGCATGTTAATATACTTTTTGATACAGGTCTCTTAGTTGTTGTTGCTGCTGCAGATGTGTGCTTGTTTATCTTGTAGTGATAGTTCCTTATATTATTGTTTGTTATGGTTGGTGGCTTTTTAACTGGTTATGTATATCTGGTCATTGTACACCAGCAATAATTATCTGGAGGCAATTAATATATTTATCACCTTCACCATTGTTGTTCCCTGAGAGGCAAGCTGTCTTTTATAAACCTCTGCAGAGGGCTGCGTTGTGTCTCAGGATACCGCTTGAGCATGCATGGTTTGTCTAACTTGTCTCATTTTTTTTATCGTCGTGGCCTCTTTGTATTGAAACCAGTCTTTGATTCTGGCAACTAGTTTGTTAGGTCGCTGAGTCTAATGCTGCATGTTAAGATCAAAATAGTAACTGCTACAAAGTTGAACCCTTGGAAGAACTGAAATTGACATATGACAGCTAAGATTTTCCTTATGACCGTTCAGAAGTCTTACATATGATATTGGCCATATGGTTGGAGTTATTTATATTCCAAATGCCAATGTATTCAAGGTATTGATGTCTCATGTATGTAGATTCTGGACAAAATTCAAAGAATTAGGTTTTTATATTTTTGAAGTATCAATTAATTTTGAATGTTACAAGGGAGTGAAGGGACAACATCGGCTGATTCTTCATTTTCGTCCATTATGAGTCTTGTCTATTTGTGATTTGGTTCAAATATGTTTTTAGTCGTTGAAAATATTTCTCATTGAATTTTAGTTCTTATTAGTTTTTTATTTTTTATTTTTTTTAAGTTTAGTCCTCTATTTTTTTTCATGGGTTTAGAATTGTTTTTGCCTGCTTTTTTTATTGATTGGACAAATACAAAGTAGATTAGCAGTCACTGTATAACATAGACATTTAAATTATGTGGTATTTTTTAAAAACTCTACCAAACAAGTAACTTATCAACGATTAAGGATACTATTTTTATAAGATAATTTAGTCGAGTTTGGGGACTTTTAGAGTCAAGGAAAGTTCTAAGACTCAAACTGTTCAGAGAGAGATTTAGATATTATCTATGAATTGGATAGAGAATAAGAACCATGTTTTTGTAGAAAATGAACTGAATTTATATTAAAAGGACAAATCTCATTTGCTAGATTAATAGGATTAAATGGAAATGGCACTAATCTCAAGTCAGTTAAAGTATAACCAAGGGGCAAAAAGAGGTCTTCACTGTTTAGATTCACATTGTTAAGATAAAAAACCAGTGTGTAATAAAAAGATGAAAAACCAGATAATGCAAATTATATCAAATAGTTGATTTAGTGGTTAAGGAATGGAGTAATAAAAATGTTGGTAATTCGATTTCCATCTATGACATAATATTAATAATCCTAATATTGACTATTTTAAAAAATAGTTTAGTTGATTACGTTGATATAATTTGAGTATAGAAATTCAAATTACATGTTTTTGTATTTATTTTTGTTTTTTGAAATTTCAATTTAAAAAATGTGTCAGCGAAAAAATATCTGATTAGTGATGTTGATATCAATATGCACCCTATTTTAATCAGAATGTCAACACATATAAACGTGGCAACACAACACTACTCAGCAAAAGATTTGGACGCACATGATTCATGAACCACTTGGATTTTGTAGCTTCGTAGGTAATATGAAAGTTGGGCATTCTCAAATAAATATGATAATATAAGACAAATTCAAGTTCTTGGAATCTAAGGATTTGGTATGGCCAAGCATAATAGAACATTAAAAATTGATTAATTGAAGTCAAGATGTTGGTTACTCAATTCACACAAAATATCCAATTTTTCACACGAAGTTTAACTATCTTTCAAATGAGCAACTCCACGAATTAAACTCAAATTCTTTTCAACACGAGATTGAACTTGAATACTTTTCTAATTGACAGTATGTTAATATTAAACTTCAAAACAGATAAATTGTTATGGAAAATTTGGTTTGGCTGCAAAAAACAACCCAAAGACATAATGTAACTAATAATATCAATAAACTAAAAATATAAATAAACCAAATGATGAGTAATATACATGCATCCAAGCCAATAATCAGTAGTTTTTCTCTGTATGTATATGTCAAAGCATTTATTCAGTCTACAAAGTACACAAGGAAAAGTTCACAGTTTTTCTCTTTTTTGTAGAGTTCATGATACAAAATAATTAAACATTACCAATTGCTATGTTGTTCAAACATTATCCAATAATATTGCCAAGTACTAAATAATAATAATAATATCATATCCCATCCATTATTAAAATCTAAGATGAAGCATTGGAGGTGTCAAAAGATTTCTTTCTAACCAAAAGACAAGTGATTCTTGAAGGATTTGAATGTGTGTTATCAAGACAACATACTAAAAAATCAGGCCTATGAAGTCCAACATGTAACCTATCCTTTCCTACAACCAAGGAAGAAGCATCAAGCAAAACATGCCAATAGTTTCTATGTGCCTCAGAAACCCAATGCATTGTTCCATTCACATCTGCTGCATATGCAAACAACCCTTTTGGACCAATCTTACATTTCCTCCTAAAATTTTGACTTAACTGTGACCCTCTAATCCTCAAATCCAACCAAGTCCTAGGTGCTATGATAACCTTAGATTCCTTAAAAGAAGCAAATTCTTTAATATAATCCTCTTGTTGTTCACCAAGAATAGTCATGTAATAGTTTCCTTTAACAAAAGGGTAACTTTCTCCAACCAACATCATAGCATCTTTGTAACTTGGAGTGAATAAAACTAAGTACTCATCATCAGGCAAACCACAATGTTTCAAAACCTTGTTTTGAGCTTGAATTTCAGGTATTGAGATGAAACTTCCAGGAAAAGAAGATTTTTTGTTGAGAATATCAAGTAATCTTGATGGCTCTAATTGTGTCCTATCCATTTCAGGAAGATTGTTTCCAAAGGAAGGTGATCTTGGTGACTTTCTTCTATCTATATCAAACGTTGGTTCCGAAGGCTCCTCATTGATGATGAAACTAGACATGTCTATTCCACTTCCATCTCCTTCAATTAGACCTGAATATTCTGGATACTTTGCTAGTACATATTCTTCTACATATTCCATTTCTTTCTGTGTTATTGGACCTGACCATCGAAGATCGATATCACGGATTGTCGATATTGCTTCTGCTATTATATGAGCAGGAATCACCGCGTGCGGTTTCTGTTGAAATACAAATTAAGTCCATCGTTAGAGTTTCATGTAATCTCATGAGAAACAACAGACTAATGATCAGGACCACTAAGAGACTTTAATATCAAATCTCTTATATATCATTCATTTAATTTATTCTTAGTTGATGCGAGACTAAAAACAAGGAAACTGAGATTTGAAAAGTTACCTTCATGACCAAACTGTTTGACTTGGTATTCTCTGCTATTAATTTGTGTATAGCTCCAACTTGAACTTTCTGAGTGACCTTAACTTCATCATCAACCATTTCATGATATATTGCCTGACATATAATATAGTTTAGAATTGATCAAACTTTAATAGTTGAAAATTGAAATAGAACTAACAAGTAAGAAAAAAATGAACTGAATTAACATGCTTTGAAATTTTGATTCCTTTACCTCAGATCCTCCAAGATCTTCTCTGTTTGTTCCCATATTTATCTTCAGTCTTCACCACTTACAGAAACAAAAAGATATTGGCTTTTTAGTGTTTAACACCTGGGAAAATCTCAACCAGAAAGATGCCAAAGAAATCACAGATGAAGAAAAAAAATGCAGACTTAATAAGATGACATTTTTTCTGTTGATATTTAATAACCAATATTAAACAAGGACAACAACAAAGTTATATGATATTAGGTGATAGATAAATAAACTACCTATGAGCTTAACTTAACCATGGTTTGCACATTATTATCTAGAGTTATAGATTTGTACATGTTATTGGTTTTAAGACTAAAAAATTAAAATATAACAAACTGGTTTACATTTCTAACTATTAATTTATGTGTAGATAAAATTAAAGAACACGTTAGCATAGTGAAACTTTCCATTGGCAAAGACATTCCCATATTTGTTAATTGAATAATGTAACATCACTATGGAAGTTTTTTATAGTTTGGATAAAAAATAGAAAATGACTATTTCATATGTTAGTATTGGTGGAAAGTCAACACAAACATGGCTTCATGTCTGGTTTAAAGGAAACTATTGCAACTGAATCATTTGGCTTAGCATTAAATCAGAGTTATTATTTCAATTTTACTTAATCACTGGGAAAACTGGTTAATTAGTTAGCTACTTGAAAAAGACTTTGAGCAAGTTTTGTCTGCTAGACATAGAAAAAAAATATGAACAGAATCTGTATGGGAAATTATTGTCTGTTAAAAATTTCATGCACAGTTATTAACTTTAACAGAAACACAAAACCAGTACTACTATAATAGAAGAGCATAATATTAAATCAAAAATTGAAATTGAGAATTTGACGTTGTAATTTCAAATGATATAGTTCAAATATCGTATGAGACGAATTAATATCCCATTATTAATACTAATTTCCTATTCTGCAATAAAAACAATAAAATTGGAATGGAAATTTCCAAAACTATATTCCCTGTCCTCACGGTACATGTTGGGTGCACAATCCACAAAGAACTCTATTTTATTTCCAACTATGTAATATAATATTTGAAAGGATACATACACCCTTCCTTAGCTGTGTTTCTCACAGCATGATAGACCAATAACAATCTTTTAATTAATTAATACTGAAAATTATCTACCAAACCAATATATTTCTTTGTTAAGAGGAACTAATTAATGAGGGGATTATGCCGTTTAGAAATGCTTTAAAAAAATTAGATAGGGACAACGTAATTAAAACAACAACTATGTTTGTAATATGTAAACCAATCATCAATCATTGCTTATCATAGCCTAATACATGATGAAATGTCAAAAAATTATTGACTCATCATGTATTAATATGTACTGAAAATTTTGAAAGAGACTCAACAACCTACCAACTAAGCATCTTCAAACTTACTCATATCATCACCAAAAAAAAGAAATTTTGACAATAAACCAAACTTAAGGACGCATGTCAGCACCAAGATAAAAGATTCTTATCAACATATATTAATCTTTCTATACAAGACAAATGAATATGTACATTAATTTCTAAAGCTCAACCAGCAATATAAAAAATTAGGTAACAAAAAGGTAAAACTTGTAACACAAGCAAAATCATCCCTTCCTCCCTACTCAATAAAAAGCACACAACACCATAAGAAAGATGTAATTTAACAACATTGGTGCTCATAGGAGAGATTAAACAGAACCTAAAGAAGAAAAAAAAATGCCACCTGATATACTTCATTTTCGTCCTCTTGTTCAATTTTCTCCATCACTCACAACTCAAGCACAAGAAAAACAAGGAACAAAAGGGATGAATCTCACCAAAAAGAAACTCATTCATATCCTTCTTTTGATCCTCTCTATCATATCAATCCTCAGAATTCTAAGCCTCACTCTCAACAATGTTTCATCATCTTCTTCTTCTTCTTCTCCTTCTCCACTTTTTTCCACTTACAACAAAGTCGCATCACAAACAAATGAACCCTCATTGCATCCTAGAATACCTTCCAACATAAACACCACATTCAAAGAGAAAGAATTCAAGTTTTTATCAAATCTAATATCTCTTAAATCACCATGCAACCTTCTCATATTTGGATTCCAACCTCAGTTCCTTATCCTCTCATCAATGAACAAAGCCGGTAACACTGTCTTTCTCATTGAAGAAAATGATAGAACAAAAACAAAGGTAACAACAACAACAGCAAATTCCAACAATACTCAAATTTTCAATTTCAACTATAATGTTCCAACAAAAGAAGCATATAAACTACTCAAACATGCAAGAAACAGTCCAGCATCATGTGCACCAAACCCAAGATACCTTCAAACATCAAAATGTAAACTTGCATTGAAAAATTTGCCTATACAAGTTTATGAGCAGAATTGGGATGTGATAGTGGTGGATGGACCAAGTGGAGATTCGATCGAGTCGCCGGGAAGAATGGCTTCCATTTACACTGCTAGTGTACTAGCTAGAAGAGATGGAAATAGTTCAGATGTAATAGTACATGATGTAGATAGAACGATTGAGAAATGGTTTTCTTGGGAGTTTCTTTGTGATGAGAATTTGTTGTATTCTAAAGGGAAGTTATGGCACTTTAGAATCAGAGGTCTTTTAGATTCTACTACATTTTGCTCTGTCATAGACAGGGTAAGTACATAGAAAAGTAGTGTTAAAATATATATTTTTCTAAAAAGTATAGCATCGAAACTCAGATATACTACATGCTGTATTTGCGGAACAATGTTAAAGTATTCTTTAATTTAGTAATTTTCATCTTGAATGTGACCATGAATAATTGTAGTTCAGTTTCAATGCCATGAAAATTTTGCACAAACAAGTCTAATACAATTACAGTGGCTTAATAATTTATTATCAACAAAAATGGTGAAACTAATTTGTAAGAGCATTTCAGTATTTTGTATTGTTAGTTTGTCCCATTGTAAGTAGAAATGTGTTCTAAAGCATTACATAACATAACACTCTCATGTAGAAAATTAAACTGGTTTGCATAAAAGAAAGAAAATAACTGAAAACATACAGTAATTGCACAAATTTTGGTCTGAACAATCATAATAAAAATTGAAGCCACAGTGGTCCGTTTATTTAAGATTTTTTTAAAAATGATTTTTATAGTGTTTTATCTCTTTGTTGTAACATTTTTTTTAAAAGAATTTTAAAAATAAACTTTTAAATAAAAAGTTAATTTAAATAGTTTATCTTAAAAAATCATTTTAAGTATTTCATCTATTTACTATAACTATGTCGTACAAACAAAACGGCTATATATGCCCCTATTTTAAAAATTGTTAAAGAGTGATTTTGACTTTATATTTTTAAAAATAATTTTTATAAAAACTTTTTTTAAAATAATATAAATTGATTTAGATCCATTTCTAATCAGTTAAAAATATCTATGTTTTAACTATGGCCATATGAAATGTGGCAAATTGGAAGTTAAATCTGATAGATGTAGAGGAGAATATTTCCAATATCACTTTGAAAATGAGTGCTTTCTAATAATTTGTGCGATTTTAATACACACTTCCAAAGGATTTTTTAGTAGCAAATATGGGAAAAGCAACGCCATTTTGCATTAGTGTTATGGATCCTTCTACCACTTTGATGGCCCATTTATCCAATAGCCCAATCCAATTTGTCCATATAAACCCTTCCCCCAAATCCACTAGGGTGTCCCAATTTGAGTGACCAATTCAGGACTATTGCCTTTCGTACCCCCCAATTTAATGTTTTTTGAGTGAAATACCCAAAATATCCTTAAAAAAATCAGTAAAAAAGTAAAAAAAAAAGAAAAAATATGTACCGGAAATTTCGAAAATGAAATTTCCGGGAAGGTCACCGGAAAATTGAAAAATTTGGTAGTTCAAAATCAATACCGGAAATTTGAAAATTCCGGATGGTTTACCGGAAATTTCAAAAATGAAATTTCCGGTATGCATTTTTCACTATTGGATTTTTCAATTTTCAGATTTCTTTACCGGAAATTTCAGCCTTTTTTGAAATTTTCCGTTTTGAAATTTCATGGTATCAAGAGCTCTGGTTAGGGTTCTGTAAATCTTTCCACAACCCGTTTGACGCTCCAACCATTCCACTAGGGTTTGGCGCTCCAACCAACTGAGCTATGTCAGTCCCCCATGGAAGGTAGCCATTAGTGTTTTGTAAACCTTTCCTTTGGTCCTCCAACCATTCCAGGGTTTGGCAGCTCCAACCAACTGAGCTATGTCACACAGTCCCCCATGGAAGGTAGGTTTTGTAAACATTTCCTTTGGCCCTCCAACGATTCCACTTGACGCTCCAACCAAGCTATGGCACACAGTACCGGATTTTTGAAATTTCGAGATTAACTACCGGAAATTTCAAACAACGAAATTTCCGGTGAACAAAAATAAACTAACGGATTTTTCAAAATTTTTGAAATTTCCGGTAGCTTCCGGAAATTTGAAATTTCCGGTATTGAAAATACAACTACCTGAAATTTCGTTTATCTACCGGAAATTTCGTTTATCTACCGGAAATTTCAACGAATGGGTCAAATTTTGAGGTAATTTTTTTTTACCGCTCACGTGAAGGAATTTATGAGGGTAAAATTGGGTTTTTAACAAAATGGGGGGCACAAGTCTAAATGGGGGGTACAAAAGGCAACAGTCCCAATTCAGAAGTGCTTCTTCTCCCTCTATGTTATTTAACACATCTAGCTTGGTCAATTTGAATAAATATTTTAGTTTCAATTAACCGATTAATTTTTTTAAAATACATGTTTAGATGGATCAATTTAAATATGTTAAATATCTGAATTGAAAGTTTTTAAGAATTATAAAAGGAAGAAAAAGAAGTTATCATAATTCAATATTTTTTACAGTTCTAGTCTAATGTATCTTCTTGTTCATCTCTTGTTCGATTCTGCCAATAACACTGCCAAGACCAAACTCTATCAACAGCTTATATATTCTTTTTACTGGTATTTGGATTTGTGAAAAGAATAAAGATTTAACTTACAAATTTAATTATCATGTACTTAATTTAGACTATAACAAATCATAATTAGATATGACTTTAGTGTTAATTATAATAAAAGTCAAATATATATAATAATTTAATGATTGTGATCGATTAATATTACAAAACCTCTTCACATTTACTGTGTATATCAATTAAATCATTAATTTATATACACTAGAACTGAAAATATCTTTTTACATTAATAACTATTGGATTTTTTAAAGTGTTTGACTTTATTTATAATTACTTTTAAAGTGATTTTTATCCATAAAACTTTCTATAAAGATTAGTATAGAAGTTAATATTTTTAAATTAATTAATTTTGATTAAATGTTAGTTAAATGTAATTTAATTTATATTCAGTTATCTCGTATAAAAAGTGAATTACCTAATAAATATAAGATTAAAAGATAATTTTCAAGACAAAATATTAAAATTAAACTTTTAGTTAAAATCCAATCTAAAGAAGAAAAAAAACAATTATAGTCGAGAACATATACATATATTATAGTAATAAAATAAATTAATTTATGAATTTGACTTATCTAAAGTTAGACATTGATGAAGTGAATAAATTAATTATTAATATTATAATTATCTATAATTAT
>JBBPBR010000007.1:10074196-10107146 GCA_037974775.1 Cicer pinnatifidum | reverse complement strand
TTTTTCAATTAAAACAAAGTTGTTTTCAATTTTTTTAATTATTGAGATATTTTTGTGTGACATACATATAAATTTATACTATTAATCACGGTGAATATTTCATTAATCACTTATTTAATATATATTTCATTAACTATTAAAATGTAAAATATTTATATAATTTAATGGTTGAAAAAGTAAATTTGGTTATTTTAGTAGTTAATGAATTATAATAAAAGTAATTAATAATATTTTAATGGTTAATAAAATATTAAACGTGATTTTTATTTTGAAGAAGCAAAAATTCATTAAAATGCCATGTATTCAAGCACAAACATGCCAACATAAGGTCAAAAGTTAACAAAAATACAACATAAACAAATAAACAAATGATAATCTAAAACAAGCTCCTACAAAATTTCATAAAAATCTGACAATAAAAGAATCTCAAAACCTAGTAACTCGAAAAAAAAAAAACTCCTTAGAATCAAAGAGCATTGTGAATGTCCACATACTCAATGAGATGTGTCTATCATTGATTAAACCCAAACACAAATCCTTTGTGATGGTGAAGAGCACTTACCATCTCCAACCACTTCAATGTTGCACTCTACGCCTTAACAAAAAACGAATAATAGAAAAAAAGCTGTTGTAAAATTTCTTCGGTGCCAAACCCATATATACATAATAAATTGTTTAAATTCACTGATCCACGCTTTGTCAAGTTGTCTTTAGTAAGAATACGTTTGTTTAATAACCTCCAAACAAACAAGTCAACTTTTTAAGGCACTACTTTATTCTAAATGAAGTCTATCAAGTGAAACCGATCATCCTCCTCAGCCAAAATTAAAACTGAGTATGCACTTTTAACTAAGTACACAATGTTGGATATTCAATTATGAGTCTTTAGTCCCACATTGACAAGGAATGGAGGTTGTAATGGATATATAAGGAGAATGACCCATACACCTAATGCCTTAAGGTTTTGGGTTGTGATGTGGTGTCTAAGTCTCTTATAAATTACTATTACTATTATTTGTTACTGTTTTATTTCTTTATATTATTTTCTTAATTTGGAATGTGAAATGAATATGAAAATTTAGATGAGATTAAGGGTCGAGGAAATAATTTAGTCGGCTACTTCTTTCAAAGTAGGTAGTATTGCAGTAGGATAGAGTTTTCAAAGGACCAATTAGCCCATATATTAACAGATATAAGATTTAGATTTTCACATTTCACGTATTATAACACTTCACATATTTCCAACATAGGACTCACATTTTCACAACTTCATACTTTCACATATTCACAAATACAAACGTTCATATTGACACAAACTACTACTTACACAAATACATAATTACACAAGTTCATACTCACTCAACTAAAACTTACACAAGTTCATTATCACTTAAATTCACTATTTATTTATTGCAACATTTAATTATATTCTAAGATGCTTTCACAACTTCCACAATCACAATTCATAACACATGCTTACATCCATAGCAATCACCATATACCATAATATCATAATCAATTAGAACTACAACTTAAGGCATATATTACTTTTCACATAATTAGAAAACATAATCAGAATTCTAAATAGTGGTGTCCCTTGTCATTCAACGGTTACAATAATAATAACACATAACATCAATTCCACACATCTTGATAACTCAATTTAAATGTGATATCCTCGTTCAACCTACATAACTTTATATCCATGTTTCAAACAAATGCTAACTCACCCATAATCTAAGTTACTAAGAACTTTACCATAAAAAAATGAATTTTTGGCCTTAACATTTGAATCCTTTCAAAACGAATCGTAGAACTCTACCAAGTAGAGGATAAAATCAAAATTATAAGCTAAAAATAGGATCTAAGACATGAACATGAACGTTGGAGTGAAAAGAGACTTACCAAATATTTGGAAATCAACCAAAGAGAAATTTATTTGGTTAATAATTTAATTTTTTAGAATTTAATCGGTTAGAATGATTATAGTTATCAAATGGTCATTGACATATGCTTATTCTTGATTATTTGGGAGACAATGTGGATTTCTAGTCTTTAGGGTTGTTGGAGTCCATGGGTTTGACAAAAATATGATTTAAAACTCTTAAACTGTGTGTAAATCTACTTCCAATCGTATATATGAGATTATTCTATCGCATATGCGAGCTTATAGAAAATTGTGTTTTTGTACAATTCATCTCACATACGCATACTCAAGACAGTGATATCACATTAGAAAAAAAAATTTACACCCAAAATTATTCTAAGTTGTTAGCCTAAAATTGTCTACAATTGAGTATATGATAAGTAATTTTTAAGAAAACCGAGTGCATAGTGAATTGAGGTAAAGATAGCTTATATCAATATAGTGGAGTCTTTTTCAAATACAACATATTTCAAATGTTAGTAAAGTAAGTCAATCATTTTTTTATAACTTAGCAATATTCCAGAATTTCTAAGTGTTAATTATGTTATAACAATATAGATTTTCTGAAGGTGGCAAAATATTATTTTTCGTCACGACAATTTTATTTTATTTTGCATTAATTAATCTTATTTATTTGGTTCCACTTGCAATAAAATTTCAGTAAAACAACAATGATATATTATATTCACAATCTTTGAATTTTTTTTTACAAATCATAACACGTTACTTTATTTAAAGAGGCAGAAAAAGAAAAACACCACTTTAAATAGTTGATAGCAAAACACAACATGAACCTAAATCTCACTAATGTGGATATGTTATAGGAATAGGAGTTCCAATATAATGTTTCCATTGGTCCAAACCAACTTTCCTAAGACATAATATCAATGATATACTTACATAATCAGAATTATAAAATGTTTTTCATTTGTCAAAGCCAACTTTCCATAATTAGTTTAATTTTAGACAGTTTGATCTGTTATAGTTGTAGCTGCATAACATTCAAATATGTGCTATGTTTGTGGTTCAAAAGTCAAACTAAGATGGAAATTAAAAAAAAAATGAAAATACAAAAAAGAGTAAGAGTCATATGCTCTGTGTTGGCCACACGAATAGCAGGAACAAAAAAACAAATGGATTGAAATCTTACATCTAAGTATACTATTTAAAAATTTTAAAAAACAAAACAATATACCTTACTAAAGTCTCATGTACCCTACATAGTGAAACTGCCAAATAAGCGAATTGAGAGTTAAAATTGTCATCAATTACTTGCATTAAATGCAACATTTAATGTAACTTGGACAAAGTTGCATTTGATTTGAATCTAACTTTCTCATTTGTCTAGTAATATTTTTCGCTTGAACTTATATACTCTCCCATCACTTCCCAACTCGTCTTAGAAACTACTTTTCCATTTTTCTCCCATAATCCACTTTTCACATAAGAAGAAAAATGTAGACGAAGAAAGGAGAAGTTTAATGGTGGTAGTGGTATGAACTCTGATGGCTTAACGATGAGGTGGCTTGGTTGAAAAATGCATTAATCACAATTCACAACATATGATATGATTCACAGTAAGGATATCACATCTTCACATATTAACAATTTAAGATTTACATTTTCACAATTAATATACTATAACACCTAGTTACAACTTCACATATTCACAACATAGGATTCAAATTTTCACATATTCACAAACTACTACTTACACAAATACATAATTACACAAGTTCATAATCACCTAAATTCACTATTTATTTATTACAACATTTAATTATATAACTCTAAGATGCTTTCACAACTTACACAATCACAATTACATATTCATAACAATCACCATAAACCATAATAACATTAACAATTTGAACTACAACTTAAAACATCTATTACTTTTCACATAATTAGAAAATATAACTAGAATTATAAAGTGTGGCGCCCACTTGTCATTCAACGGTCACATTAGTAATAATAACAGATAACAAAATTCCACACACTTTGACAACTCAATTTAAATAACTTAACACAACTATAATCATATATACTCCCATTTTATCACTAATTAATAAATTCAGATAATCTAATTAGTTCAATGAATTACTCAAAAGAGTAAGTCAATTAGTCAGTCCCAGATAGTTGGTAAATGTGATATCCTCATTCAACCTACAAAATTTTATATCTATATAACTCAAACACATGCCAACTCACCCCTAATCTTAGTTACTAAGAGTTTTACCATAAAAATGGATTTTTGGTCTCAACATTTGAATCCTTTAAAAACGAACTACAAAATCAAAATCGTAAGCTAAAAATAGGATGTAAGACAAGAACATGGACATTGAAGTGAAAAGAGATTAATCCAATATGCGGAAATCAACAAATGAGAAATTGATCTAATTAAGAATTTAATTCTTTGGAATTTAATCTATCAAAACGACTTATAATTATCAAAAGGGTCATCGGCATAAGCTTATTCTTGATTATTTGGGAGACAATGTGGGGCTTTAATCTTCAGGGTTGTTGGAGGCCACATATTTGAGATGGAATGACAAAAATATGATTTAAAACTCTTAAATAGTGTGCAAATCTACTTCTCGTCGTATATGCGAGACGAATTTGTCGCATATGCAAGTTTATCCAAAATTGCGTTCTTGCATAACTCATCTCATAGATGTGTTTTCAAGGTGAAATTAGTGATTTCATGCAAGAATTTGAGGTACTCAACGCATCGGTGATGTAATTAATTTTACATGTATCATCTTGACTCTCAAATGCGTCGATTGATTAATGTGACACCAGAAAAAAAAAAATGCTATAATAGGTATAGATTTTGTGTAGGTGGCTAAATATTATTTATCCCCTAGTATTTCTAAGTATTACTTATACTATAACATGTATAGAATTTTGGTAGGAGGCTAAATATTATTTTTCATTCACATTATTTGATTTTATTTATTTGGTTCCATTCACATTAAAATTTCATTAAAACAACAATGATATATTATATTCACAATCTTTAAAAAAAGTTTACAAAACATAACATGCCACTTTATTTAAAAAGGCAGGGAAAGAGAAACACCACAGTAAACAATTGATAGTAAAACACAATATGAACCTAAACCTCTCTAATGTGGAAGACTTATAGAAATAGGAGTTGCGACCCGATGTTTTCCATCGGTCCAAATCAACTTCCCAAAGACGTAATTAGTGATATTCTTACTTTCTGGCTTCAAGGTTAATGTAACCTTGAACTCTCTTTTATCACCCTTTTTCGTAAATTGAAGTGTTGAAGGCTCAACTGAAACTAGAAATTCTGGGGGTGCTTGGATGCGCACTGTATATTTACTTGGAGACCCGACATTGGTTAGAATACGTGTAACATTCAGAGAATGTCCAACTGGAAAATATGGAATTGTGATGGCTGGATAATTGAAGTCTACTAGATTGAAGGAGTTTGGACATTCGAAAGGTCTTCCAATGAACAATGTAATTTTGAAACTATTGTATCCATGACCACATAAAAAGTTCAAATAATCAGTAGTATTTAGGTCATATACAAGTCCAGGATCCACTGCATCATTCGGTTGAACGTGTCCTGCACCATATGCAAAAGGTGTTGCCTTGTCTAATGATGAGTCCAATATATCCTTGCCGATATTGTCTTTTGTTGTTGCTGCAAAAGGTGTAAAATTTGATTAATAAAATGCATAAATAAATGAATTATGTGATCTTACATGTTTTTAAGCATTATTCTTTAATTACATGTTGTCATGATTGCTGACTTGATAGCAGCTGGACTCCAATCAGGATGAAGAGATTTAAGTAGCCCAACAAGACCAGCAACATGAGGACACGACATTGAAGTTCCTGACAAAGTCATATAAGGAATTCTACGCTTATCAAATATTAGTGTTGAAGGAGATACAGCTTTGCTATAAGCTGCAATTATGTTGACGCCTGGTGCAGTGATGTCAGGCTGAAATAAAAAATAAAATTTACAATTACATGGTAACCTTTAATTTTTTTAAAGATAATCTATACTGACGAGTTATAATTATTGTAAAATAACAATAAACCTTGAGGATTGAAGGCTCAAGGATATTTGGGCCTCTTGATGAAAATGATGCCATAACTGGTGTTGGATTTACACCTAATCGTGTTTCAAATCTAGAAATGTAAGCCACGGGGAACCTACATAATATATGCATAAATATTAAATTCCATGTGTATGAATAATCCAAACTTTAAAACCAAAGTTATGAATAAAATATCAAGCCTAGAGCATATGGGAGAAAAATTACTTTGTCCTATTGATGTAATCCAAAATGTAATTGCCATTGGTAGAGTTGACATTTGAAGCTGGAAGAAAATGAGGGTCAGCTTCAATTTGATTCCCTGATGTCTCATCATTATACAAAATCATTCCAACAGCACCCGCACGAGAAGCTATTATACCCTTGAAAACTCTACTATACACACCTCGAAGACATACCAATATTTTTCCATTAACCTTCTTAGGGTCAATAGTTCCTTCATTGCAAAGACGACTACAAAAATAAAATAAAAATATATTAAAAAAGAACATATATACACTAGAAAAAAATTACTCGAGAATGTCATATTGAAACAAAAAAACTCTTACGCATTTGTGTCAGACGCATTATCAAGTTTGGCATCAAGAGCACTTATCAATGGGTACATCTTATTTAGTGGTAAGTTCATCTCGGAAAGACTAGCTCCCTAATAATAAACATTACAAACAATTAATTAAGCTAGATTAATATACCACTATAAAAATATTGAAATAACATTGAAAATAGAAATGAAATAAAAAATTAGTCTTTAAATTTGACGTCTCAAATATTATACAACAAAATTATAGATATATCTTAAGTTTTTTCATCTATAAATTTTCGTCGTCAATTTCAATTTTCTTTAGGGTCAATAAACAATATAATATAATAAAATAATTTTAAATTTTGTTCTACATTCGCAATTGCAATAGTAATATTAAAGATTTTAAAATTGCTCGAACGACATTACATACACAATTTAGAAACATGTAAACAGTATATGTACCTTAAATGTTTTGTTGTCACCAAGTGTAACATAATTACTTGGCAATTCTCTATCAATTGTGCTTGCAGCAGTTGTGAACGTCCAAGGTTCCAAATTTGCAACAGTTGAGGGAGTAGGTCCTGAGTTTCCTCCAGAAGCAATCACAATGATGTTGTTGGAAACTGCATGAAATGAGCCTACTGAAATTCCGTTTGCCAAATATTCTTTAGGAGAACCACCCAAAGACATTGAAATGACATCAACACCATCATGTATGGCAGCATCAAAACCAGCCAAGATATCAGCGTCAAAACATCCATCCCAACAAACTTTATAGGTTGCAACTCGTGCTCTTGGAGATCCACCACTTGCTGTTCCGTTACCATAACCAAATACATTTACTCCACTAACAACATTACCTCCAGCTGTTGATAAAGTATGTGAACCATGACCTTCAATATCACGTGCACTATTGCATGTTACATTTAGGCCTTTTACTGCCTGATAGCCTTTATAAAAATATCTTGCTCCAATAAGCTTCCTATAAGTTAATTCATTCATAAAGTTTAGTTTTCTTTTTATAAAATTATATTCCATGTCACATTTGCTTATTGCATACATATTCAAAAAATCGTAATAAAATAAAAAGAATAATAATTTTGTTAAATTAATTTTATTTAACATTGATGTGTTCATGGTTATCATAAATACAAAATAAAATATAATGGTTTACAATGGATGCATATAATATTGATGAGTTTAATGCATTGTCCGCATATCTTTTACACTATGAGTACAACAATTAATTTTATTTGTGATTTTAAAAGTGTTTATGATAATATACAAACATTTTTAATAATTTAATAGTTTTGATTGATAATGTAAAAATTTGTTTCATATAAATTAAATCAAATTTTAATTAAAAATAACATTCATTTTAAAATGATTTTTGTATGGGCAAAAATAGACATGTATGCATGAACTATTGCATTATAGTAAATCAAATCCTTTTTCATGGTCCTTTAATTTTGAATATAAGCAACAAAACTTAAGGTAAGCTAATTAATGAAATAATACTGAATGGAAGTAACGATGAGTTATAGAGGGCATAAAGACCTGTTGCAGTAAAATTTATCTGTATTATTTTGATCAACTTGACAGAATCCACGCCATTTTTTTGGGATTGGTCCATATCCTTCATCACTAAAACTCTGAGATTCCGGCCAAACACCTATCGAATTAAGTCACAACATCAATAAAGAAAAGAGTTAACATGCATCGGTAATGAATATCAATTAGAAATTAAATAAATATTTATCTATCAAAATATGATGATTTTATTGTTCTCATTACATTATTCTAACCATTTTTAGGATTTTTTTTATCATAATATCCTTTTTTTTAACTTCTACACCAAATTGTCCCATGTTGAAAATAAAATATCAAACTGCCTTCATTTTTTAACCTAGCAAGTGATCGCATGCTGGCATTGCGATGTGCTGAAGAAGTTTTGTTTTTATTTCAATTTATGGTTGCATCCTCGGAATACAACCTTCTATTGAAATAAAAATAAAATTCGTTCAGCACATCGCATCATAAGCATGAGATCGCTTTCTTAGTTCAAAAAGTAGGGAGTTTGGTATTTTATTTTCAATGTGAGGACAAATTGGTAGAAATTAAAAAAAAAAGATATTATGATAAAAAATCCCCAAATTTATGGTTCGGCTCTTAAATTTAATAGACAATTTATAACATAAATGAAATGTTATCTTTATTAATTAAAAATGAAATTTTATCCACATATTCATATAAAGGTTGATATTATATATAAAAAATTATCAAGGTTGATGACTTGACATACTTTATTCTAAACTATATTCTCAAGCACTTGTTACAGTGCACAATTTATTGCATTAATAATCATCTTAACGTTTTAACATGGTAAATTCCTAAAACAATAATATATAGATAATATATCAAATGGTTCATTTAAAATCTTATTATGACTGATGAGGTTATCATAAAAAAAATAAATAAAACATAATAATCTTTGATTACCTGTGTCCAAATTTCCAATAATAATGTCTTCACCAAGTGATTTATTCCACAATGAATCATTTGGAAATCCACCATTTCTCTCTAACCCAAGGAATTCCCACGAGCGGGTTGTGTGTAGTTCATATTTTCTATTTAAGAACACAGATACTACATTTGGATGCTCTGCATTCACCAATAACATATGTATGGCACCAATTAGAAAAATCAAATTACAATGACTGAAAAAATAATGTTAAATATACTTTTAATTCTTATAAAATTATAAATATTATCTATTAAATTTTGGTCAGTTAGTTGTTCTTTTTCAATAAAAATAACACATTGTTGGTCCCTACAGAACAACTAAATACATCATATTTTAATAAAAGGGACTAGAAGCACACATTTTCATAAAATACATGGATAAAAAAATGGATTAAATTTTTATAGGAATTAAATCAAAAAATAATTTTTTTATATAAACTAAAAATATATTTAATTTATAAAATATTATGCAACAAAATGGAAAATAAAAGTATGAATTAACATAACCACATACTTGCAACATTTGCTGCTTCATCTTCATCAAGTATTGCAGCAAAGCCATTGATATATCTATTATAAGAATAAAATATTGCTTCTTTGGCCTTCTCGGTACTGTGGAAGAAAAAATAAAATTTAATATGATGATTTCGAAACCAGTTATGTAATTTTATGGATTATATAGATTGAATTCCATACCTTCCAACGTAAGATCCAAGAAGATCATAATGAGAACTCGTAGCTAATTCACTATCAAATAATGAAGGACTTGATTGGAAAGAGTGTGATCCTAAGTATACAATATAAGACTAACAAAAAAAAAAAAAATACATGAATGATTATTAGTTTACTAAAAATAAAAAAGTGAAATATAAAGAAATATTGAAAATTGAGACAAAGCTTACCTGTTTGATAGCAAGGGTAGGTTTGTGCAGCAAAACAAAAAGAAGAAGTGACATTAACACATGACAAATCGATATTGTCATTGTGTCTTTCATGAATGATGTTTGTTTTGCAAAATAAATTTCAAAGGATATGCAAAGGGTATTGCTTCCCTTGCTTTTATAACTAAGTGCTGTGATTTATTTTCAAGTAAAAATTAATAAATCCACCTGTGAGCAAATTATGATTTTGTAATGGAGCCAACTATAGTGGGAAAATTCATTTTACATTTCTTGTGACAAAGTTTTGTGTAAAATAAATAAATTTATTTTAATGAGTTTTGATATTTTCTTTTTGGTGTTAAAGTAATAAATCGAGTCAATTTATTTGCAAAAAAAGAAAATCAAGGCAGCACATTAATGCAATATATTCACAATGAATTGTTATTTATTAGATACCTTGTCTGTCTTATTTTGAATGTTGCATAATTTTTTAGAAAATAATTAACTGGGTTGTTTGTTATAATAAAATGAGTTTTATTTAGTAAAACATCTTAGTTAAAAAATTTAATGGATTGATATTTAGTAAATAATATTATATTAATAAAAAAAATAATTAATATTATAAAATTATAAATAATTTAGAAAAAAAGTAGTTAATGAGAGAATGATTGTGAGACATAAAATTTTAAATATATGATAAATATATGTCAATTATACATTAAATATATGTGATATATATTTGTCACTAACAAATTTTTTAAAAATACGATATGATACATAAATATAATAAAACACAAGACAAATATATATACTCTATTTTTATATATATTATCGGTGATAAATATTTATTCTTTATTTTTTATTTTTTTAATATTTTTTTTTATATTTGTGTTACAAAAATCTATAATTCAATATAAATTGTTGCAATCATCTAAACCTGTTATTGATGCTGAAGGAGATGATATAATTATTGCGGTAGTTTCTCAAGTCAATATTGTGACCAATATGAAAAAATGGGTGGTAGACTATGGGGCTACTAGGCATATATGTGCAAACAAATATACTTTTACCTTCTACTCTACTGTAGGAGATGGAGAAGAACTTGTGTACCTTGATGATTCGTGAACTGCTATAGTTTTGAGAAAGGAAAAAGTTCTTCTAATTGGGAAACACATTGGCTTTCATTGACGTACTTCATGTACCTAATATAAGGGATAATTTGATTTTAGTGTCCTTGTTGTAAATAAATAGGGTTAAGTGTCATTTGAATTTGACAAGATTATAATGATAAATAATAATAATTTAGTGGAAAAAAATAATGTGATCAAATGACTTTTTGTTTTAAATACTTTTGAAATTATTAAGAATATTTCTTCTTCTTCTTTGATCCACTCATAAGAAATTTGGCATGTAGATTAGGACATATTAGTTCTTCATATGTTATTAAATTGGAACGTCTTCGCATGATTTCGCTTAGTGATAAACGATATAATAAATGTGATGTTTGTGTTGCATGTAAATTACCCAAATAGTCGTGGCCTCATGTGTAGGGATGAAAATAGGCTAGGCTGTCCGTCAGGGGTCTATAGCTTGACCTACTTATGGTCTGGTCTGACCTATTTAATAAAAAGGCTAGGCTTAGACTGTTTTTAAAGCCTATTTATTTAAATAGGTCAGACTCAGGCTTATAAAAAAGCCTATTAGGTCTGACAGGCCGGCATATATATATATATATATATATTTTATTATTTATTAATATTATTTTTTATTATAATATTAATAATATTATTTCTTATTTTAAATTAGGCTTAATTGCAGTTTTGATTCCCCTATTTTAGCTGAATCGCGAAAGTAGTACCCCTATTTTATTTATCCTCAGTTTTGGTCCTCCAAACAAAATTTTGATTTAAAACTTCATGAAATTTCATTTTTTTAAAGCCGTTCTACACCATTTATGATCATATATTTCACGTACAATTGTTGCAAATGAGATCTTGAGGCATAGTGTGACTTAAATAAATGCAAAAAAAATTAAATTTCATGAAGTTTTGGATCAAAATTCTGCTTGGGGGACCAAAACTAGGAAGAAACAAAATGAGGGGACTACTTTCGCGATTCAGCTAAAATAGGGGGACCAAAATTGCAATTAAGCCTTTAAATTATATCAATTAGACAATCACTCAGTAATCATTTCATATTCAGTAGTCGTTCCATATTCGATAGCAATTCTATATTTGGTAGTCATTTCATATTCGGTAACCGTTCAATTAGTCAATCACTCAGTAGTCATTCCATATTTGTTTAAAAGGTAAAAATGAGTGTTTGTTTTAGAAAAAAATCTATTATTTGAAATCAAAAATTATTTTTTAGACTTTAAATGATGTTTATTTCATTTTTTTAAAATTATTTTGTTAGAAAAATTATTTTTGGTATTAGTAGAACATTTAAATATTTTGATGTAAATAAGACTTTTAAAAAGACTTTCAAGTCAGGTCAAACTTTTAAAAAGACTTTCAAGTCAGGTCAGACTTTTAAAAAGGTCAAGTCAGACCGAAAAAAAAAACCTATAATACACCGTAGGTCTAAAAAATAAATCGTAGGTCAGACCTTTCAAAGTCTAACCTGACTTGACATATTCCCACCTCTACTTCTGTGTTAACGTGAATTTTTATTTTCTACTTCTGTGTTAACGTGAATCTTTATTTGCTTGATTTAATTGATAGTGATATTGGTAATTTTAAGCGAACTTCTTCAAGAGGCGGTAAATGTTATTATGTGACTTTCATAGATAATTTTTCTAGATACTCTATGGTTTATTTGTTAAAGGATAAAGATGAAGTGTTTGATTTATTTTTATCTTATAAAGCTGAAATAGAAAATCAATTAAATAAGAAAATTAAAAAAGTTAAAATATTTAAGAGTGTGGGAGACTTAGCTAAAATCATATTACCTGAGTCCAAAAAGTGAAAAATAGGTTCTAAGACATTTAATTGTATGTTTATATGACATGCTGAAAAAAGTGTTGCCGATAAATTTTTTGTTCTAAAAAATGTTTTAGACTGCAATTAAATTTTGGAAACAAAGAATGCTGAATTTTTTGAGAACATATTTCCTTTGCAATACGAGTATGAAGGTAGCTATAAGAAACCTTTAGAAATTAATTGTGAAGATGAAAATGAAGATTTAAGAAGTAAAAGGCAAAGAAAATATACATTCTTGGAAAATGATTTTTATACTTACCTTGTTGATAATGTGTCCAAATTTTTTTAAGAAACTATTTCTTCTTTCGATTCAAAATTTTGAAAAAAAAGCTACTATGATTGAAATTGATTCAATTTCAAAATGCAAAACTTGGATTCTAGTAGATTTACCTCCATAAGTAAAATCTATTGGTTGCAAGTGGTTTTTTTTAAAAAATGTTAACAATAATAAAACTTGAAAAACATTAACCACCTCATAGCACTTCAATGTTTGCATCCCACATCTTACCAGAGATAGATAACAAATTGTCTTAAGTCACTAGTTTGTGATTTGCCAAATTGTCTTTAATAGGAACACAATTGTTTAATAACCTTCAATCAATCAACTCAACTTTTAAAGGCGTTGCCTTGTTCCAAAAAAAAGTTCATCATGTGAAATTGTCATCCTCATCACCCAAAATCAAAGTTGAGTATATACTTTTAACTGATTACATGACACTATGTTCTAGTTTCTAAGACCACCTATATAGAATGTCTTCCTGCATAAAAAAAAACATGAGACAACAAAACACAACAGTCACACTTGGATGAGAGAAACGATCAAAGGTATTTGGCTACTTCTTCAAAGTATGTAGTGTTGCACTAGAGTGGAGCTTTCAAAATGGGCTGAATCTAATAGGTTGGGTTCAAATGATTTTAAATTAAAATTTAGTTTAATTTTAGACCGTCAAATTTATTAAAGTTGTGACAGCATAAAATTCAAATATGTGGTATGCGTGTAGTTCAAAAGTCAAACTAAAATAGAAATTAAAAAGGATTAAGACACTACAAGAAATTTCGAAAATTGCGACACTTTGGTTGCGGCGGTTGTAGGAAAACTGCCCTTAATCTCAAATTGCGACGGGTTCTGCGACGGTTTTTATCAAGTGTCGCCGTTTTTTCATCTTGCTCTTAAATCCCCCAAGTTAAAAAATGGATTGTGATCTTAAAATTTTAAAAAAACAAAACAATATACCTTACTAAAGTCTCATGTACCCTACATAGTGAAACTACCAAATAAGTATGTCGAGAGTTAAAATTGTCATCAATCACTTGCATTAAATGCAACATTTAATGTAACTTAGACAAAGTTGCGTTTGATTTGAATCTAACTTTTTCATTTGTCTAGTAATATTTTTCGCTTGAACTTATATACTCTCCCATCACTTCCCAACTCAGTCTTAGAAACTACTTTTCCATTTTTCTCCCATAATCCACTTTTCACATAAGAAGAAAAATGTAGACGAAGAAAGGAAAAGTTTAATGGGTGTAGTGGTATGTGTTGGGTTTTGGGCTCCCTTCCTATGTGGAGAAAGGCCCAATATGTGCAAGCCCATGAGTCTCACTTAACCAAGTGGAGAGAGGTCAGATTAGAGGGCCAGAGAGAGCTGAATTTAGAGAGAGAAGCAAAGAGAAAAGTGAGAGAGGAAGAGCAAACCCTATTTTCGCATAAAACAGAGCAGCTGCACTAGATTCACGATTTCTCCTTCGTTCACCGTCGGATCAGGCTGAAATTTGGACAGCAGGTTCGTGACTCGTGGTACTTCATTCTGAACGTTTGGATCGTCGATTAGATGTCTGAGGTGGGAGAAACTGAACTCGGACAGTAGCAGGTTTTCTGGTTTTTTGCTGAACTTTGTTCTCAATTTCATGCTTGTTTTCTCACTGTTTTGGCTGATTGTTGTGCTGGTTACCTTGCTGTTTTTGGTTGGTTACTGAGCACGAATTCGTGCCATATTTGAAACTCTCTTGTACCCATATTTTGATCATAGTGGAGCTCTATTACTGGCTTGGTCCCGTGGTTGTTTACTTCTCACATTGAGAAGGTTTTTCCACGTTAAAAATTATTGTGTCATTCGTGATGGTGATTTTAGTTGCTGTGATTATTTGTTGATTGCTCCTCACAGATTCTTGCAAGTTTGGGAAATTAATTATCCGCTGCATATTGCTCTGTTAGAGTTGTTATTGTTATTTGTTGTTGAATTTCCCATCAGAGTGGCATCGGAGCTCTTTGGTTAAGGGGTTGTCTTACTTGTTTGAATGATGGAGGCAAATACAAATAGAATGATTTGTTTGAATGACACTAATTATCACTTATGGAAGGGAAAAAATGAAGGATCTGTTATTTGTGAAGAATTTGCATCTTCCTGTGTTTGCTAGTGAGAAGCCAGAATCCAAGACTGATGAGGATTGGAGTTTTGAACATCAGCAGGTCTGTGGTTTTATTCGGCAATATGTAGAAGAAAATGTTTATAATCACATTGCTAATGAGGAACATGCAAGATCCTTGTGGAAGAAGATTGAATCTTTGTATGCTTCTAAATCAGGGAATAATAAGTTGTATTTGTTGAACTCCTTGATGAATTTGAGGTACAAGGAGGGGACTTCTATTTCGGATCACTTAAATAATTTTCAAGGGCTCCTAGATCAATTGTCAGGTATGGGTATCAAATTTGATGATGAAGTGTTGGGACTATGGCTACTGAATACTCTACCAGATTCTTGGGAAACTTTTCGGGTTTCAATTACAAACTCAGCTTATGATGGTGTTGTCTCTTTGCAAAGTGTAAAGGGAAGTGTTCTTAATGAGGATATGAGAAGGAAGGCACAAGGTACTTCATCTCATTCCGAGGTACTTGTCACTGAGAACAGGGGCCGAAGTCAAAGAAAGGAACCAAAAGGGAACAGACAGAATAACAGAAGTGCGAGTAGAGAGAACAACAGAAGTAAGTCCAAGTCCAGACACAAGAATGTGGAGTGCAATTATTGTCACAAAATGGGGCACATACAGAGGAACTGTTTCATATGGAAAAGGGAGAGCAAAAACAATAACAGTAAGCAGAGAGATAAGAATCATGATGATGATGACTGTGTTACTACTGCTACTTGTGATGATCTGATTATTCTCCGTGACTATGACTCAGTCAATCTTGTATCAAATGAGAGCATGTGGATTATTGATAGTGGTGCTACACTGCATGTTACACCAAGGAAGGAGTTCTTCACATCTTACACTTCTGGTGACTTTGGAGTGTTGAAGATGGGTAATGATGGTGTGTCCAAGGTAGTTGGTATTGGTGATGTTTGTTTGCAGACCAACATGGGAGTGCAGTTGTTGCTTAGAGGAGTCAAACATGCTCCAGATGTCCGCTTTAATTGATCTCTGTGCAGATGCTTGATGATGGTGGTTATGATAATCACTTTGGTTCAGGAAAATGGAAACTCACCAGAGGTAACTTAGTTGTGGCCAGAGGGGAGAAAATTAACAAACTGTATTGGACTAAAGCATTGGTTGCTAAAGACAGTGTGAATGCCATGGATATGGAGGCTTCTTTGTGGCACCGCAGGCTTAGTCATATCAGTGAAAAGGGGCTGAATTGTTTAGCTAAAAAGGATGTACTTCCGGGATTAAAGAGTGCAGAGTTGGAGAAATGTTCTCATTGCATGGCTGGTAAGCAAACTAGAGTATCCTTCAAGAAACATCCCTCCTCAAGGAAGTCAGAGTTGCTTGAATTGGTGCATTCTGATGTTTGTGGCCCGTTGAAGGTAAAGTCAATTAGTGGTGCACTTTACTTTGTTACTTTTATTGATGATTGTTCCAGAAAGCTTTGGGTCTATGCTTTGAAGACAAAAAACCAAGTTCTGGAGAAATTCAAAGAGTTCCATGTTATGGTGGAGAGACAGTCAGGCAAGAAGTTGAAATGCATTCGTACTGACAATGGTGGTGAGTATTGTGGACCATTTGATGTTTATTGCAAGCAGCACGATATCAGACATGAAAATACTCCTCCTAAAACCCCTCAGCTGAATGGTTTAGCAGAGAGAATGAACAGGACATTGATTGAAAGAGTTAGGTGTATGCTTTCTGAAGCAAAGTTGCCTAAGCATTTCTGGGGTGAAGCATTGTACACGGCAGTGCATGTTATTAATCTGAGTCCTGCAGTTGCTTTGAATGCTGAGGTGCCAGACAAGATTTGGTTTGGCAAGAATGTCAGGTATGATCATTTGCGTGTCTTCGGTTGCAAAGCATATGTGCATGTTCCAAAGGATGAGAGATCCAAGTTGGACGCGAAGACAAGACAGTGCATCTTTATCGGTTATGGTCAGGATGAATTTGGCTACAAGCTGTTTGATCCAGTTGAGAAGAAAGCTGTTAGAAGCCGTGATGTGAAGTTCATGGAAGACCAAACCATTGAAGACATTGATAAGATAGAGAAGACTACACCTGAGATTGATAATAGTTTGTCTGATGTTGATCCAGTTCGGATGCCTATACATGATCTGGATACTGCTGAAAATAATATTCAAAACGATGAGCAACATGGTGATGTTGGTGATCAGCAGCTTGGAGATGATTTTGATGTTCCTAATGATGATGCTGATGAAGAACATGAGATGTCACAAGATGAGGATCTTGGTGATGCTCCTGAACCACCTCAAGCTCAAGTTTGGAGGTCTACTAGGCAGAGGAAACCATCCAATAGGTATCCTTCTGATGACTATGTTACCTTGACTGATGGAGGTGAACCTGAATGTTATGATGAATCCATGGAGAGTGATGAAAAGAAGAAATGGTTGGATGCTATGCAAGAAGAAATGAAGTCTTTGCATGATAATCACACTTTTGATTTGGTGAAACTACCTAAGGGAAAGAAGGCTTTGGAAAACAGGTGGATCTTCAGAGTGAAGCAAGAAAGCAATTCTACATCTCCAAGATATAAAGCCAGATTGGTTGTGAAAGGTTTCAGACAGAGAAAGGGTGTTGATTTCAATGAGATTTTTTCTCCTGTAGTGAAGATGTCATCCATTAGAACTGTGTTGAGTTTGGCTGCTACTCTTGATTTGGAGGTAGAGCAAATGGATGTAAAAACTGCGTTCCTTCATGGTGATTTGGAGGAAGAGATTTACATGAAGCAACCTGATGGTTTTCTTGTTAAAGGCAAGGAAGACTATGTGTGTAGGCTCAGAAAGAGTCTATATGGTTTGAAGCAGGCCCGGCGTCAGTGGTACAAGAAGTTTGAGTCAGTTATGTGTGAGCAAGGCTACAAGAAGACTACTTCTGATCACTGTGTCTTTGTTAAAAAGTTTGCTGATGATGATTTCATTATCCTGTTATTGTATGTTGATGACATGCTTATTGTTGGGAAAAATATTTCCATGATTGACAGGTTGAAGAAGCAATTGGGCGAGTCATTTGCCATGAAAGACATGGGAGCTGCTAAGCAGATTCTTGGTATAAGAATCATGCGTGACAGGAACAAAAAGAAACTTTGGCTGTCACAAGAACACTATGTTGAAAGAGTGTTACAGAGGTTCCAGATGGAAAATGCTAAGGTTGTAAGTACTCCTCTTGCTACTCATTTTAAATTGAGTACTAGTCAGAGTCCTCCCAATGAAGCTGAAAAATCAGATATGCAACGAGTTCCTTATGCATCTGTTGTGGGTAGTTTAATGTATGCAATGGTGTGTACAAGGCCTGATATTGCACATGCTGTTGGTACAGTTAGTAGATTTCTGTCTAATCCAGGTAGAGAGCATTGGAATGCTGTGAAATGGATTTTGAGGTATCTTCGTGGTACTACCAGTTTGAGGCTTTGTTTTGGAGGTGATAAGTCTACTCTTGTGGGATATACTGATTCTGATATGGCTGGAGACATTAATTCCAGAAAGTCTACTTCAGGCTACTTGATTAAGTTTGCAGGGGGAGCTGTGGCATGGCAATCCAGATTTCATTGCCATTATAGAAGCATGCAAGGAATTGTTATGGTTGAAGAAATTCTTGCAGGAGCTTGGTTTTGTTCAAGATAAGTACATGCTATTTTGTGATAGTCAAAGTGCAATCCATCTTGGTAAGAATTCAACCTTTCATTCTAGGTCCAAGCACATTGATGTTAGGTATCATTGGATACGTGATGCTTTGGATGCTGGGTTGTTGGAATTGGCCAAGGTTCATACAGATGATAATGGTGCTGATATGATGACCAAGGCATTACCGAGAAGCAAGTTTGAAACTTGTTGTGAGATCGCCGGTTTGGCGGTCACCTCCACATAGTTGTGAGGGGGAGATATGTTGGGTTTTGGGCTCCCTTCCTATGTGGAGAAAGGCCCAATATGTGCAAGCCCATGAGTCTCACTTAACCAAGTGGAGAGAGGTCAGATTAGAGGGCCAGAGAGAGCTGAATTCAGAGAGAGAAGCAAAGAGAAAAGTGAGAGAGGAAGAGCAAACCCTATTTTCGCATAAAACAGAGCAGCTGCACTAGATTTGCGATTTCTCCTTCGTTCACCGTCGGATCGGGCTGAAATTTGGATATCAGGTTTGTGACTCGTGGTACTTCATTCTGACCGTTTGGATCGTCGATCAGAGGTCTGAGGTGGGAGAAACTGAATTCGGACAGTAGCAGGTTTTCTGGTTTTTTTGTTGAACTTTATTCTCAATTTCATGCTTGTTTTCTCACTGTTTTGGCTGATTGTTGTGCTGGTTACCTTGCTGTTTTTGGTTGGTTACTGAGCACGAATTCGTGCCATATTTGAAACTCTCTTGTACCCATATTTTGATCATAGTGGAGCTCTATTACTGGCTTGGTCCCGTGGTTGTTTACTTCTCACATTGAGAAGGTTTTTCCACGTTAAAAATTATTGTGTCATTTGTGATGGTGATTTTAGTTGCTGTGATTATTTGTTGATTGCTCCTCACAGATTCTTGAAAGTTTGGGAAATTAATTATCCGCTGCATATTGCTCTGTTAGAGTTGTTATTGTTATTTGTTGTTGAATTTCACATCAGTATGAACGCTGATGGCTTAACGATGAGGTGGCTTGGTTGGAAAATGCATTAATCACAATTCACAACATATGATATGATTCACAGTAAGGATATCTCATCTTCACATATTAACAATATAAGATTTACATTTTCACAATTCACATTTCATATTTCACATATTATAACACCTAGTTACAACTTTACATATTCAAAACATAGGATTCATATTTTCATGTTCACAAAATGTTAATGCGAGACGATTTTGTCGCATATGCGAGCTTATTCAAAATTGTGTTCTTGTACGACTCATCTCATAGATGTGTGTTCAAGGTGGAATTAGCGATATGAATTTTTTGAGTACTCAACGTATCAGTGATGTAACTAATTTAATATGTGTCACCTTGTCTCTCAAGTACATTGATTGATTAATGTGACACCATAAAAAAATTATGCTATAATAGGTATAGATTTTGTGTAAGTGGCTAAATATTATTTTTTTCCCAATATTTATAAGTATTAATTATATTATAACATGTATTGAATTTTTGTAGGAGGCTAAATATTATTTTTTCATCACAATAATTTTATTTCATTTCGCATTATTTGATCTTATTTACAATCTTTGAAAAAAAGTGTACAGAACATAACATGTCACTTTATTTAAAGAGGCATGAAAAGAGATACATTACTTTAAATAGTTGATAGTAAAATATAACATGAACCTAAACCTCTCTAATGTGGATAAGTGATAGCAATAGGAGTTGCGACCCGATGTTTTCCATTGGTCCAAGTCAACTTCCCAAAGACATAATCAGTGATATACTTACTTTTTGGCTTCAAGGTCAATGTAACCTTGAACTCTCTTTTATCACCCTTTTTCGTAAATCTAAGTGTTGAAGGCTCAACTGAAACTAGAAATTCTGGAGGTGCTTGGATGCGCACTCTATATTTACTTGGAGACCCAACATTGGTTAGAATACGAGTAACATTCAGAGAATGTCCAACTTTAAAATAAGGAATTGTGATGGCTGGATAATTGAAATCTAATAGATTGAAGGACTTTGGACATTCATAAGGTTTTCCATAGAACACTGTAAGTTGAGAACTAGTGTATCCACGACCACATAAAAAGTTCAAATAATCATCAATGTTTAGGTCGTATACAAGTCCAGGATCCACTGCACGATTTGGTCGAATATGTCCTGCACCATATGCAAAAGGTGTTGCCCTGTCTAATGATGAGTCCAATATATGCTTGCCGATATTGTCTTTTGTTGTTGCTGCAAAAGGTGTAATATTTGCTCAATAAAATGCACCAACAAATGAATTATGTGATCTTACATGTTATTAAGCAATATACTTTAATTACCTGTGGTCATGATTGCTGACTTGATAGCAGCTGTACTCCAATTAGGATGAAGAGATTTAAGTAGCCCAACAAGACCAGCAACATGAGGACATGACATTGAAGTTCCTGACATAGTAATATAAGGAACTCTACGCTTATCAAATGTTTGTTCTGTAGGAGATGCAGCTTCGCTGTAAGCTGCAATTATGTTGACGCCTGGTGCAGTGATGTCAGGCTGAAATAGAAAATAAAATTTACGATTACATGGTAACCTTTAATTTCTTTTTCTTTTTCTTTTTTTTTAAGATAGTCTAAATGATGAGTTATAATTATTGTAAATAACAATGAACCTTGAGGAGTGAAGGCTCAAGGAAATTGGGGCCTCTTGATGAAAATTCTGCCATAGTTGGTGTTGGATTTACACCTAATCGTGTTTTAACTTCAGAAATGTAAGCCACAGGGAACCTACATAATGTATGCATAAATATTAAATTTCATGTGTATGAATAATCCAAACTTTAAAACCAAAGTTATGAATAAAGTATCAAGCCTAGAGCATATGGGAGAAAAATTACTTTGTGCTCTTGATGTAAGCAAAAATGTATCTGCCAATGGTAAAGTTGACATGTGAAGCAGGAAGAAAATGAGGGTCAGCACTAATTTTATCCCCTGAAGCCCAATCATTAACCAAAATCATTCCAATAGCACCCGCACGTAAAGCTTGTACACCCTTGTCAACTCTAGTATTATCACCTTGTTGACATACCAATATTTTTCCATTAACCTTCTTAGGGTCAATAGATCCTTCCTTGCAAAGAAGACTACAAAAATAAAAATATATTAAAAAAGAACATGTATACACTCGAGTAGGTCATATTGAAACAAAATAACTCTTACGCATCTCCGACAAACACATCACCAAGTTTGGCATCAGCGGCATTTATCAATGGATACATTTTATGTGGTGGTAAGTTCTTCACGGAAAGACTAGCTCCCTAATTATAAACATTGCAAACAATTAATTAAGCTAGATTAATATACTACTATAAAAACATCGAAAATAGAAATGAAAAAAAAAATATTAGCTCCCTAATGATAAAATGTTTGAAACAAAACTATAAACAATATATGTACCTTAAATATTTTCTTGTTACCAAGTGTGATATAATTACTTGCCAATTCTCTATCAATTGTGCTTGCAGCAGTTGTGAGCGTCCAGGGTTCCAAATTTGAAACAGTTGTGGGAGAAGGTCCTGAGTTTCCTCCAGAAGCAATCACAACGATGTTGTTGGCTACTGCATGAAATGAGCCTATTGAAATTCCGTTTTGAAGATATTCTTGAGGATGACCACCCAAAGACATTGAAATTACATCAACACCATCATGTATGGCAGCATCAAAACCAGCCAAAATATCAGCCCCAAAACATCCATCCCAACAAACTTTATAGGTTGCAACTCGTGCTCTTGGAGATCCACCACTTGCTGTTCCGTTACCATAACCAAATACATTTACTCCACTAACAACATTACCTCCAGCTGTTGATAAAGTATGTGAACCATGACCATGAAAATCACGTGCACTATTGAATGATGCATTTTGGCCCTTTGATGCCTGATAGCCTTTATAAAAATATCTTGCTCCAATAAGCTTCCTATAAATATATGTAAGGTAATTCATTCATATAGTTTACTTTTTTAAAATTATATTCCATGTCACATTTGATTATTGCATACATATTCAAAAAAATATAAATAAAATAAAAAGAATAATAATTTTGTTATATTAATTTTATTTAACATTGATGTGTTCATCGTTATCATAAATACAAAAATAAAATATAATAATTTAAAATGAATGCATATAAAATTAATGAGTTTAATGCATTGTCCGCATATTTTTTTATACTATGAGTTCAACAATTAATTTTATTTGTCATTTAAAAATATTTATAATAATATACAAACATTTTTAATAATCTAATTAATTGATAGATTGATAATGTAGAAACTTACTTTATATAAATTAAACCAAATTTTAATTAAAAATGACATTCATTTTAAAATGGTTTTTGTATGGAGAAAAATAAAAACAACAAAACTTTAATTTCGAATATAAACAACAAATCTTTTTTTAGTAAATCAAATCCTTTTTCATAATTAATAAAGTAATACTAAATGGAAGTAGTGATGAGTTATAGAGAGCAAAAAGACCTATTGCAGTGAAATTTATCTTTATTATTTTCACCAACTTCACAGATTCCACGCCATTTTTTTGGAATTGGTCCAAACCCTTCATCACTAAAACTCTCAGATTCCGGCCAAACACCTATCATATTAAGTCACAACATCAATAAAAAACATACTTAAAAGTTAATTGGTTATGAATATCAATTAAAAGTTAAATAAGTATTTATCTATCAAAATATAATGATTTTATTGTTCTCATTACATTATTTTAACCAATTTTATGCTTCATCTCTTAAATTTAATCAATTTAATAGACACAATTTATTGCATTAATAATCGACTTAACATAATAAAATCAAAACGTCTTAAATTGGATGATGAAATCAAATCAAAATCATTATCGTCTTAACATGGTAAATTCCTAAAACAATAATACATAGATAACATATCAAATATTTCATTACCTGTGTCCAAATTTCCAATAATAATGTCTTCACCAAGTGATTTATGCCACGCTGAATCTTTTGGAAATCCACCGTTTCTCTCTAACCCAAGGAAATCCCACGAGCGGGTTGTGTGTAGTTCATATTTTTTATTTAAGAATATTGATACTACATTTGGATGCTCTGCATTCACCAATAACATATATATACAGAAAAATCAAATTACCATTAGTGAAAAAATAATGTTAAATTTACTTTTAATTTTTAAAAATTTATAAATATTTCGATCTATTAATTTTTTGTCTTGTTAGTTGTTCTTTTTCCATAAAAATAACACATTATTGGTCCCCACAGAACAACTAAATACATCACCTTTTTTATAAAAAAGGGACTAGAAGCACACATTTTCATAAAATACATGGATAAAAAATTTGATTAAATTTTTATAGGAATTAAACAAAAAAATAATCTTTTTATATAAACTTAAAATATATTTAATTTATAAAATATTATGCAACAATATGGAAAATAAAAGTATGAATTAACATAACCACATACTTGCAACATTTGCTGCTTCATCTTCATCAAGTATTGCAGCAAAGCCATTGATATATCTATTATAAGAATAAAATATTGCTTCTTTGGCCTTCTCGGTACTGTGGAAGAAAAAATAAAATTTAATATGATGATTTCGAAATCAGTTATGTAATTCTATGGATTATATAGATTGAATTTCATACCTTCCAACGTAAGATCCAAGAAGATCATAGTGAGAACTCGTAGCTAATTCACTATCAAATAATGAAGGACTTGACTGGAAAGAGTGTGATCCTAAGTATACAATATAAGACTAACAAAAAAAAATACATGAATGATTATTAGTTTACAAGAAATTTTGAAATTGGGTTTAGTGTAAATTAAGACTAAACAAAATAAAAAAGTGAATAATAAAGAAATATTGAAAATTGAGACAAAGCTTGCCTGTTTGATAGCAAGGGTAGGTTTGTGCAGCAAAACAAAAAGAAGAAGTGACATTAACACATGACAAATGGACAATGTCATTGTTTCTTTCTTGAATGATGTTTGTTTTGCAAAATAAAATTTAAAGGATATGCAAACGGTATTTGCTTTCCCTTGCTTTTATAACTAAGTGCTGTGATTTATTTTCAAGTAAAAATTAATAAATCCACCTGTGATCAATTATTGTGATTTTGTAATGGAGCCAATTATAGTGGGACAATTCATTTTACATTTCTTGTGACGCCATTTTGTGTAAAATAAATAAATTCATTTTAATGAGTTTTGATATTTTCTTTTTGGTTTTAAAGTAATAAATCAGGTCAAAATATTTGCAAAAAGTAATAAATCAGGTCAAAATATTTTTTTAAATATGTTAAACTATGCCTTTATATAAAAGGGAAACTCATAAAATCGTAATTAAATCCGATAAAATAATAACTAACAAGTCTAGAGTGCAACAATCTTCAAAGAAAAAAAAATGAATTCATAATTAGTCTCTATACACATATCAAACTACAGGTTCTATCCATATCAATTTCCACATATCAATATCAATGTATATATCTATATATATTAAACAAAAAATAATTTTTCTAACAAAATGATTTTTAAAAATATCTGAAACCCTTAAACCTTAAAAAAAGATTTTTGGTTTCAAAAAATAAATTTTTTTCCTAAAACAAACGTACTCATTATTACCTCTTAAACAAATATGAAATGACTACTGAATGATTGCCTAATTGAACGACTACTAAATATGAAATGACTACTAAGTGAATTTCTAATTGATAGATTTTAAAATAAGACTTTTTATAAACTTGAGTCTGAACTATTTAAATAAATAGGCTTTAAAAATAGTCTCAGCATGTTCTATTTATTGAATAGGTCAGACAACACCATAACTAGGTCAGTTTATAGGCCACTGACAGACGGCTTAACATATTTTCATCTCTACCGGTAATGAATTACATTAAAAATAAATTAGTTCAAGCTATACTTTATAAGGTCAAAGACTAGTTTTGTAAACTTTAATATTTATGTTTGATTCGTAAACATGCCATAGGGTTACTTTTCGGTTAAGTTTGACATGGTATGATACACGATACTCTGCTAAAATAAAAAAGACACATTTCATATGCATATTGTTTGACTTGTAAATTGATTTAGGTTAAATAAATGTTGTCTTCGTACAATTTTATCATTTTACTTTGAGTTCTTACATATACAAAATTTCTCAAATTTAAAGTTCCAATTTTTTTTTCCATTTTTAATTTAGTCTTTCTTTTTAAGTCATGTTTATCATTAATAATTAAATTATTTTTTGCTGTTATATTTAGGATATATGGATATATTTAGGATAACTTTCTACGTGTTTTTTGTGTGTATTTGTCTCAATAATTTATTTGAATTATTAATATTAATTATCTATGATTCTGTTTCTTTAAATAAAAAAATATTTATGTGATTGAGTTAATATAAATATAGGGCCGTGCATTATTAATTATATCTTTGGTTATAATATGGATATATAGTAAATGATATATTTGTATTTGATTGTTGTTGTTTTATTACTTTCGCAGACTATTAAAGATAACAATTGACGAAAGCGCGATGCATTAAATAAGCACAACCAATTTGTTGGACAAAATCTTTAATTAAAGTAAAGGATGGAGAAAGTTTGATTCAATGAGTATAATATAACGTAGGATAAACAATAGTGCCATAATTCTCATAATTTCTTCTGGGCTTACCACATACGGTCGAAATTATATTGAGTAATCATTAAGTGAGAATATATGAATGGTAACTATGAGGACTAAAATATAATTTAGAAACCTATAAAATTGTTGTGAATTAATTTATGTCGAGATTGCATGATATTTGATTTTTATGAAATCTGATGCTAACTACTATTGTACATATGACATGTAGTTAAGTGTTCTTATTTATTTGAATGAAATTATGACTCTTTACTTGAATGCACTATTTGTTTGATTTCTTACATTATGATTTATTGAACTTGATTGAGATGGACTAATATATATATATATATATATATATATATATATATATATATATATATATATATATATATAATATAAACTTTGATTAATATTGTGGAATGACTGATATATACATAGACATAAACTTTGGTGAATAGTGTTAATTCGTACTAAGAGTGGTCGAATTCTGATCATCGAATAAATATGAGCTAAATGTTAGGGATTTTTTAAGTTAAAATTATTTTGTCATCATATAGGGAGAGTTTGACAAGTCTAGTGATTTCGGAGAAATACAACTGACACTACGCCAATAATGACATTTTATAGCGTGTCTTTTATAGCGCTTATTAAATACAAGTGCTGTTGTATGATATTTTAAAAAAAACGGAGGATACAACAACGCTTTTTTGACAAGCGCTGTAAAAGACTTGCGCTTTCACATAATTAAAGGACCTATTAGAGCGCTTTTTGGAAAAGCGTTGTAAAAGGCTTTTAAAAAAAATAAGGAGGTCTTTTACAGCGCTTTTGGACAAGCGCTTTAAAAGGTATGTAAAAAAAACACTGTAATAGGCTTTCAAAAAATAAAATAAGGACTCCTTTTACAGCGCTCTTTAAAAAAGCGTTGTAATAGGCTTTCAAAAAATAAAATAAGGAGGTCTTTTACAGCGCTATTTAAAAAAGTGCTGTAATAGGTTTTTAAAAACTAAAATAATAAGGTCTTTTACAGCGCTTTTTTAAAAAACGTTGTAATAGACTTTTAAAAAATAAAATAAGGAGGTCTTTTACAGCGCTTTTTAAAAAAACGCTGTAATATGCTTTTAAAAACTAAAATAAGGAGGTCTTTTACAGCGCTTTTTAAAAAAGCGCTGTAATAGGCTTTAAAAAAATAAAATAAGGAGGTCTTTTACAACACTATTTAAAAAAGCGTTGTAATAGGCCTTTAAAGACTAAAATAAGGAGGTATTTTACAGCGCTCTCTAAAAAAGCACTGTAATAGACTTTTCAAAAATAAAATAATGAAGTCTTTTACAACGCTCTTTCAAAAAGCGCTGTAATAGACTTTTAAAAAAATAAAAGGTCTTTTACAGCGCTCTTTAAAAAAGCGTTGTAATAGGATTTTATATATAACAGTAAATCGTTTCAGTTTCCTCTTTATTACATAAACTTCACTACGCTTCAATGTACTTCTCCTCTTCATTATCCTTCTTATTGCGAACCCTACTGTCCCTACGAACCATATTGTTAACCATCTCCATTACAAATCATCTCCATATTTGTTACTATCCCTCCGAACATTATTACGTACTCTTATCATTGCGAACTCTACTCTGTCCTATGAACCGTTCGTATTTCTGCGCTTTCTTGTTGTTCCTTCTTAAACGAAACTGTAACCCTACGAACTCTACGTATTTCTTCGCACTCTTCAGGTATTGTATTCATTTATTCATTTATTATGTGTTTGTTAATGCTAATAATCATATTTATTTGATAGTGATTTACAAGTTTTCCTAGCTCAAATGGGTGCTACAGTGTCGAAGCAAAAATCAAATAAATCACATGAATTCCCATAAAGGTTTGAAATATATGCCTTTAAAATTTCATTAACAATCAATGCACAAATATTTATTGATTTATATGTTTTATTTTATAGGGCTCTCTTCAAACTAACAACATTGATTGCGGATACTGTATATTGCGATTTATGAAGAAAATTGTTGATATAATCCCAGAAAGAGATCTAATTGAAATAAAGGAATACACCTATTACATCACTTTTTTTTAAAAAGCGTCGTAAAACTAATACAGCAAGCAGTGCATTTTTAGAACAGATTTACAACGTTTATTTTTTTATTTTTAAGAGCGCTGTTGTATCTTTTTACAACGTTGGATACTATAGCGCTTAATTTTTTGAAAAAGCGCTGTAAATGTCTTAAAAAAAGCGCTGTAAAATACTATTTTTCGCGTAGTGTGAGTGAGTCCGATGGTGGAGGGTTACAAGCGAACTATAAGGTAAGACTGATAGACTTTGGAGTATCTCTGGTGAGGAATTCCTAAGTGGATTAGTGGATTATTCCCTAAAGCTGGAAGCCACTATGCAACACATGAGTATCCCGACTATCACGTATATATGTCTCACGTTGAGTTGAAGAGATCTTAGAAAATATGGTCATTCATGAATTGTTCTTCCACTCACGTGACAGCATAATATCAAGTCTCCTAACCAATTTGATTATTTACGTGTTCTTATCACTTATCTTATACTATTACATGATTTTGAAATTAACTCTCTTCGTTGTTTGTGTTTGATTGAGTTGATCGTGCGTTTGCAAAATCGCAGTCTTGAAGTTCAAGTGTGGGAAATCAATAATGAGATTTATAAATAGTATTTTACTCATTTAATTAGAAAAATCTTATTATTAATAGTAGTAGTAGTAATTTTTATAAAGAAATCAACAAATTATAGTTAAATCCCTTTTATTGAGATTGTACATTTTTATTTGGAAATTTAAATTTAAAGTGTCTCATATGTACTTTTGAGAAACGTAATATCCTAAATCACTTGTAAAAGATTTTATTTTCTTGAAAAGAGTTTTATTTATCCGCAGTAATTATTATATATACTATTTTATGGTTTAGAGTGTCACAATTTTAAGTATTTCATCTATTTGCTACAACTATTTTTTGATAATAAAATTTCAAAAAAAGATTAAAATGAAAAGCTAAATTGAGAAGCTCTTTATAAAAATAATTTATGAAAGATAAATCATTTTAAAAAAAATGTGATTTTTATCATATTAAATAACTAATAATAAATATTAAGTTATTGAATGTCAATATTATTTGTTTTAATTTGTAATAAATAAATCTAAAACAACTTATACTATTTTTAATTAAATCTAAAAAAAAATTATTTTAAAAATATAAAGTCAAAATTAATTTTTAAAATTCTTAAATAAATGTGCTTACTATGAACATCTTCCAAACAAAAAATTAATTTTTTAATGGGAGATGAATTAAATATAAACTTTTAAGCTTTTGATCCTTAAAATATTTAATTAATCTTTTGGCTAAAAAATTTTAATTTTTGTTGTAGAGATTTTTAAAATATTCTAAAGACGTCAATACATTTTGTTCCTTTTATTTTATCAAAAATGAATTTTTAGTTTACCTATTTCTAAAATATGTTTTTTGGTCCACCTATTAACTAATTTGTGGGATTTTTATCTCCAACGATTGACAAATATCTTCACCCGTTAGTTTCGAGTTACGTACAATTCAGTTTTTGACGAGTTCATTATTGGAGTTGTGTCTACATAAAAATCAGTTTATGACGAATTCACTATTGGAGTTGTTGTTGAAGTAAAAACCTTTTTTATATATGTTTTAATGACAATAAATCTTATGAAATAAATGTTAAGTTTTTTTTAATAATGATTTACTAATGTTTGCATTTGAGTTTTTGCTAATAGAATATAAATGATCAAACTTGAAGCCACTCACATAAACAAGTGCATTGTATGTAGTCAACAATGAAAGGATTGAGGAGGCTAATTCATAAATATCAATATGATGATCCTCAATCTGAAGATGATCATCACAATATGTTGTATCTCAATCACATCTAAAATCTCTTGGAATAAGTCAATAAAAACTATAAATCAAGATGTGTCTATATGAAAATTAAAGAATATTTTTTATTATTATATTAATAATATTATTTCTTATTTTAAATTATATCAATTAGACAATCACTCAATAATCATTCTATATTCAGTAGTCGTTCCTATTCAGTAGCGATTCTATATTTGATAGTCGTTTCTTATTCGGTAATTGTTCAATTAATTAATCACTCACTAGTCGTTCTATATTTGTTTAAGAGGTAATAATGAGTGTGTTTGTTTTAGAGAAAAAAAATCTATTATTTGAAACCAAAAATTATTTTGTTAGAAAAATCATTTTTTGTTTAATATATATAGATATATACATTGATATTAGTATGTGGAGAGCATCATGTGGTATGAGTAGAATATTTAAATATTTTAATGTGAATAAGGCTTTTAAAAATGCTTCTAGGTCATACCAAACTTTTAAAAAGGTCAGGCCAGACTTTTAAAAATGTCAGACCAGACAAAAAAAAAAGCCTATAATAAATCGTAGACAAGACTTAGACCTAAAAAATAAATCGTAGATCAGACTCGTTGAAAAATTGAATCTTCTTATATATCAATGTGTTTGCATTAAAGAGAATAAGATATAAGAAATAATGTCAACGCGTTAAAGATGAATTCTTATAAGAGGTTAATTTTAGCGCCAAATGATCAATTTCGATTTGCTCAGTTTATATTCTCATATGTAAAGTTCTTTTGTGCACATGTACATCATTTCTAGGATTTCTTTGAAATTTGGGCACAAGAGACAACAAATTTATTTTTCATATAGCTATAAATATCTACGTCATAATTTAAGACAAACAATTTTTTTAATACAATAGTGATCAATCAGAAAATGAGAATATAATTTACTATCTTTCACATATCAAACATGAGTAATAAAAAATATAGTTTATGATAACAATTCGAGTTGTCTCACAAAGACTTATAACAGTATTAATTGAATTCAGAATCGATAAAATAATAAAAAGAAAGTTTTGAATTTAGATTTGAAAAAATTTGAGGAACAAATTCAATCACATATATTGAAACGACTAATCTACTGATTTAAAATTTTTATACCTATCACAAATTCTATCAACGAGTTCAATTTCTAATTGAGATTATATTCTTGTTTGACTGTAGAATTGATCAAGCAAGCGTAACTCAACTATATATGAATTTTGTTTCTCTGACTGAATTAAACATCACATTAATTGATGTGTTATAATTAACGATCAAACGTCGACAATTTACAATTAATTACTTTAGAAACTGAATTTTGTCAAACCAAGTTATCAACTCTATTGATATTCGAATTAAGCAATCAGAAAACAATATAATCAAGAAAAGAAATAGAATCACCAACGTGAAATTAACATTATAAAAATAAACCACAAGTTATTGATGAAATTCTGAAAGAGTGGTTTATCATAGAATTTAGCCTTCCATCAGAAATTCCCAAAAGAAGGTTATTATTATTTTTCCCGAATAAGAAAACTATGTATTGTATCTAAGTCCAAAAGCCGATGCCCGACTTATTAAAAAAAACAAAATATACAATACTCAATTTTGTGCTATGAAAGCTCTAGGACGAAAACCAAGTGATCCGATACTAAATATTATTATTAAAGCTTAGTCACATAATCAACAATTTTCACCAAGTAAAGTTTCAATTTGGTCTTTCTCTCCAACATAAAAGTTGCAACTATGACTTTGCTTTCCAACGCCTATTCGCACGAATCAATATGATATCCAGAGCTTGAGTTATAGTCTACATAATAGGTAAGGATTAATATACAAATAATTACATTAAAACTCAATTATGACTTCAAGTGTAAAAACAAGCTAAAAAACTAATCTAATGCTGAAAAAAACTTTCAAAATATCACAATACAAAACTAGAAACATGTATCCAAGTGCATTGATAAGAACCAAACTAAGAAAAGAGAATCATTCTGAAAGCAAAACTTTAGTTTTTGAAAAAGTTTAGAGTGAAAAGTCTCATACGGTAATAATAACATCATAACTATCAAGTTCGTCTCAAATATTTTGGAGATTATGTTTTAATTTTAAAAATTAGGCCTTTAATAAAAAGAAATTCTAAAAACTAAAAAAATATTTTTTTTTATTTAAATTGTATAAACACAAAACTTGTAAATAACATTGAAATTTTGATTCTATTTTTATCAAAAAATCTGGATTCTTTTTTGTTGCTAAAGTTTCTCAATTATGGGTTTTTTATTTTTGAATCTTGTAGTACATGTGAATTTTTATTTTTCATTAGTATTTTTTGGGGTTTTATAATTCTCATAAAAAATATGAAATTTTGGACTCTGTGCAGT
>JBBPBR010000007.1:10056299-10073856 GCA_037974775.1 Cicer pinnatifidum | reverse complement strand
TGTAATATGATAACTAAAAAAATAATTTAAATGTTCATAGGATAATTATAACTTGAACAAAATTTTACATATAGACCACAATATGCACAAAGAAAATTATGATGCAATGTAATATGTACTTTCATGATTGTAGTCGCGGATATCGGGATTTCCACTATTTTTAATTATTATTTTTGTACAATGATGACAAAATAATACTTTATTCTGTCTTAAATATAAGGGAAGATTTGATCAATACAAAATATATATAATTTAAAATTTGAAATAAATATCTCAAATTTTATTGACTTAACTTTATATTATATTTAGAATCAGATGGAGTATATTTACTTTAACATTAACATAGAAAATGACACATAATTTTTGGTTCTTTTGTATTTTTATTTGTTCACAAATTGTTCTCCTTTAGAGAAGTATTTTGTGTGATTTTTATATAATTATTTTTATTTATTACTATTATCAATTTTTTTTTATCATTTTAAAAAATTTCAATTTTGAATTAATATATTTTTTTACACTGTTATTACAAATTTATAATAAAAATTCCATGTACAATATATTTTTCTAAATCTAATTGAAAGATTATTTTTTTAAAGTTGAAAGATAGGTAAGAAAAATAAATCACTCACTTCTTTTACTTATAAATTCTTAAATTGCTTGTACATTTTTTTATCGGAAAATTGCATGTATATGTTGAATATTAAATTCTTTTCATTTTCTTTGTTGGACTTTGTACTCCCAATATTTAATTTCTGCTTCGTCACTAATAAAAGTAGATCCTATAAGGCGTGAGTATGTATGTCCGGTTACTTATGCGATACTCATACCGGATTCGTGAATATTTTCTTTTTCTTTATTATCTTATTGCGAATAAAATTGATAATTTTATTATAGATTAATAAAATATTAATATTTGCATTTTGGAGTTTATTTGTTGTTCGTAACCTAATACAATTTTTCACTTTAAAAATTTTGTACGGTAAATTAAACAATTTAATTCTTTTAATTAAAATATATGAAAAATATTCATAATTTTTATCGGCATATCGTATATATTAATTTATTTTTTAAATATTACATGCCATACATGTACTCTGGTTTCAATATTGTATCCGTAAATATACATTATATTATAGATTATTAGATATTATGTTTTATAGCTAATAAAATAATGCAGTATAAATTATTTTTAGTAATATTTCAGAATTTTAAATAGATTTTGTATTTTACATATAAATATAATGCATAGCTTCCTTTAAAGTCATACCTCTCTCTCTCTATATATATATATATATAATACTGATAATAATTACTATCTATATTTACATATATTTCGAATTTTTATCATTGATTAAAATTAGTTACCATTCTTAATATTTGTCATAATTTAATATCTAATTGATTGAATATTTCTTTTCGATAAATGTAATTGATAGTCTTTTCGATAAATGTAATTGATAAATGTAATTGATTGAATATCTAATTGATAGTCTATATATATGAATTTTATATCATGTATGAATTTTTGGGGTGTCACAAATAGAGTGACTTTTTTTTTTTCCTTCACTGTACAATGAATATGCGTTGATGCTGTAATTAATTTTGTATGTATCAACTTATCTCTTAAGTGCATAAACTGATTAATGTAACACAGGGAAAAAGTTTTAAACCCAAAATTATTCTATATATAGCTAAAAGAATGAGTACAATTAAGTATTTGGTAATTAATTTTTAAGGCAACTAAGTGCATGATGAACCGAGGTAAAGATAGTCTATATCAACATAGTGGAGTCTTTCTCAAAATATAACATATATACAACATTTTTCAAATGTTAGTACAGTAATTCAATCATTTTTTTTCTTCATAACTTAGTAATATTTTCCCGGTGTTTATAAATATTAATATGCTATAATAAGTATCAACTTTGTGTAGTTGGTAAAATATTATTTTTCATCACGAAAAATTAATTTAATTTCACACGATCTTATTCATTTGGTTCCACTCAAATTAAAATATCATTAAAACAACGTTGATATATGTATATATTTTATTCACAGTCTGTGACAAAAGTTAACATTTCACTTTATTTAAAGAGAAAGGAAAACATAAACACCACTTTAAGTAGTTGATAACAAAACACAACGTGAACTTAAACCTCCCTAACGTGCATACCTTATAGAAATACGAGTTGCAACCCGATGTTTTCCATTTGACCAAACTAACTTCCCAAAGACGTAATCAGTTATATACGTACTATTCGGCTTTAAGGTTAATGTAACCTTGAACGCTTTTTTTTTTTTCACCCTTATTTATAAATCTTAATCTTGACGGCTCAACTGAAACTAGAAATTATGAGGGTGCCTGGATGCGCACTCTATATTTACTTGGAGACCCGACATTGGTTAGAACACGAGTAACATTAAGAGAATGTCCAACATTAAAATGAGGAATTGTGATGGCTGGATAATTGAAATCTACTAGATTGAAGGACTTTGGACAGTCGTAAGGCCTTCCATAGAACAATGTAAGTTGGGAACTAGTGTATCCACGACCACATAAAAAGTTCATATAATCAGTAATGTTGAGGTCGTATACTAGTCCTGGATCAACTGCACGATTAGGTCGAATATGTATTGCACCATATGTAAAAGGAGTTGCCTTTTTTAATGATGAGTCCGATATTTGACTGCCGATATTGTCTTTTGTTGTTGCTGCCAAAGGTATAAAATTTGATCAATAAAACATATAAGAAAGTGAATTATGTGAATTTAGGTTTTTAATCTACATAGTTAAATTACCTGTGGTCATGATTGCAGACTTGATAGCAGCTGGACTCCAATCAGGATGAAGAGATTTAAGTAGCCCAGCAAGGCCAGCAACATGAGGACATGACATTGAAGTTCCTGACATAGTAATGAAGGGAATTCCACGCTTATCAGATACTTCTTCTGAAGGAGATACAGCTTTGCTATAAACTGTAATTATATTGACACCTGGTGCAGTGATGTCCGGCTGTAATAGAAAATAAAATTTATAATTAAAATGTAACCTTTAAATTTGTTATAAGATAGCCTAAAATATGAGTTATAATTACTATAAGTAACAATAAACCTTGAGGAGTGTAGGTGCAATGTAATTTGGGCCTCTTGATGAGAACGAAGCCATAATTGGAGTTGGCCTTACACCCAATTTTGTTTTACCTCTAGAAATGTAAGCCACAGGGAACCTACATAATGTATGCATAAATATAAAATTTCATGTGTATGAATAATCCAAACTTTAAAATCAAAGTTATGAATAAAATATCAAGTCTAGAACAAGGGATAAAAATTACTTGGTGCTATTGATATAATCAAAAATGTGTTGTCCAACCGTAAAATTGGCATGTGTAGCAGGAAGAAGATGGGGGTCAGCTATAACTTCACCCCCTGATACCTCATCATTAGCCAAAATCATTCTAATAGCACCTGCACGAGAAGCTTGCACACCCTTTTCAATTCTACCACTCTCACCTCGAAGACATACCAATATTTTTCCCTTAGCCTTACGAGGATTAATAGCTCCTTCCTTGCAAATAAGACTAAAAAAATAAAATATATATATATATATATATATATATATATATATATATATATATATATATATTATAAAAGAACATATATATGTGAAGAAAATTAATCGATTACGTTATATTGAAACTGTTGGGAAAAACCAGAGATAATTAACGATAACTATCTCAATAATGCGGAATATTTTTCCCCCACCTGTGCAGATAAATGGCCAAACAGAAAATACAATTCCAAGAGCAATAATAATTGGCAGAAAATTAAATATGAGACAAACACAATTTTTAACGTGGAAAACTTCCCTCAAATTGAGAGAATAAAAACCACGGGACCTAGTCCAGTAAAATCTTCCACTATAATAATTAATGGGTACACCAAGAGTCTTCCTAATAACAATAGGGAATATCAATCAACAATAATAACTCTATAACAACCTTATAACAACCTTCCACTAAAGTGGGTATGCCAAAGTAATTCTCAGAGAAGATAAACTACTCAAATTATATATTAAAGTAACAAACTCAGTGGTAGGAATAGCATACTAAATTTGTAGATCAAACGGAGCAAGTTTGCTACACACCTGTTACCACCACTGGAACCAAACCCTTATTTTCCTTCTCTGGCAACCGTTCGTCTTCTGTTGTCTTTCACTATACTGTTCTTAGGGATTAAATCCCCTTTTATTACTTTCAAGTGGACCAAGCCCACTAAAACCTTTTTTTTTCTTCTTTTTCTTTTTATTTCAATAATAATAATAATACTATTAATAAAATTGGTGGGTTCCACTTGGGGAGTGAGCCCACCCAACAAATCTCCCCCTCACGACTCAAGTGGGAAGGTATTGCTCAACCATGCCAGCTTTCTTTCTGCAACATATCATCTTTGACACAGGCAAGGTCTTTGTCATCATATCTGAACCATTCTCATCAGTATGAATCTTCTCAATTAAAAATGACTTCATTTCCAGTGCATCTCGTATCCAATGATATCGCACTTCAATATGTTTCGACTTTGCATGAAAAGTCGGATTCTTGCTGAGATGGATCGCACTTTGACTGTCACAGAATAACACAAACTTGTCTTGCTTGAGGCCTAACTCATGTAGGAATTTCTTCATCCACAAGAGTTCTTTGGAAGCTTCAGTTGCTGCAATATACTCAGCTTCAGTAGTAGATAAAGCAACACACTTTTGTAGTCTTTACTTCCAAGACACAGCTCCCCCTGCAAATGTTATCATATAACCAGAAGTAGATTTTCTAGAATCAAGGTCACTTGCCATATCTGCATCTGTGTAGCCATCCAACACAGGTTCACCACCTCCATAGCATAAACACACTTTGGAAGTGCCTCTAAGGTATCTGAGAATCCACTTCACTGCTTGCCAATGATCTTTACCAAGATTAGAGAGAAACCGACTAACAACTCCAACTGCATGAGCAATATTTGGCCTTGTGCATACCATTGCATACATCAAACTACCAACTGCGGATGCATAAGGAACCTTCTTCATATCTTCTTTGTCTTTCTCACTTGTAAGACATTTATCAGAATTCAATTTAAAATGAGTAGCAAGTGGAGTACTAACAGGTTTGCAATTGCTCATGTTAAACCTCTATAACACCTTTTCAATATAATTGTGTTGAGACAACCACAATTTATTATTCTTTCTGTCACGAGTGATTCTCATACCCAGAATTTGCTTTGCAGGACCCAAGTCTTTCATTGCAAAAGACTTGTTCAAATCTTTCTTTAAAGATTGAATCTTCTTAGTATCATGACCAACAATCAACATGTCATCCACATATAACAAGAGAATAATATAATCACCATCAGAGAATTTCTTAATAAACACACAATGGTCAGAAGTAGTTTTACCATACCCATGTTTCTCCATGAAAGAATCAAATTTCTTGTACCATTGTCGAGGTGCTTGTTTGAGCCCATACAAGCTTTTCTTCAATTTACACACAAGTTGCTCTTTACCTTTGACTTCGAAACCCTCTGGTTGCTCCATATAGATCTCTTCCTCCAAATCACCATGAAGGAATGCAGTTTTCACATCAAGTTGTTCAACTTCTAGGTTCAAACTAGCTGCTAACCCAAGCACAACTCGAATAGAGGACATCTTCACCACTGGTGAAAAAATTTCATCAAAGTCAATACCTTTTCTCTGATTAAAACCTTTCACAACCAATCTTGCTTTGTATCTTGGTTGAGAATTATTCTCTTCTGTCTTTATCTTGTATACCCATTTGTTCTTAAGTGCTTTTCTACCATTAGGCAATTTTACCAAATCAAATGTGTGATTCTCATGCAAGGAATTCATCTCTTCTTGCATGGCCTTCAACCACTTTTCTTTATCAACATTTGTAATAGTTTCTTGATAGTACTCTGGCTCTCCACTATCAGTGATCATCACATACTCATGTGGAGGATATCTTTGAGAAGGTTGACGTTCTCTAGTAGATCTTCTCAAATCAAACTCGGCTGGTGGCTCAACTGGAACTTGCTCATCATGGTGAGGCACATGATCATCAGTTACATTCTCATCATCTACCTGTATATCTCCCCCATCAACAAGAGTTTCCGTAGGAGGCTTAGGCGCAACATCAATGTAACTTCTAAGATTTGATTTCTGTTTTTCAGCTTTATCAAAATCTTCAACAGTCTGGTCTTCAAGAAATATCACATCTCGGCTTCTGATAATTTTCTTGTCAACCGGATCCCACAATCTATAACCAAATTCTTCATCACCATAACCGACGAATATACACTGTTTGGATTTACTATCAAGCTTAGACCTCTCATCTCTTGGAACGTGAACAAAACATCTACAGCCAAAAACTCTCAAATGACGGTAAGAGACATCTTTCTCTGTCCACACTCTATTTGGAACATCACCATCAAGTGGAATAGAAGGAGAAATATTGATCAAATCCACTGCAGTTTTCATTGCTTCACTCCAAAAGGATTTCGATAATTTTGCATGAGAGAGCATACATCTGATTCTGTCATTAATCATACGATTCATTCTCTCTGCAACACCATTATGTTGAGGTGTCTTTGGAACAGTTTTCTCAAACCTGATTCCATGTTCTCTACAATACTCTTCAAAAGGACCTCTGTATTCACCACCATTATCAGATCGAACACATTTCAATTTTCTTCCTTTTTCTCTTTCAACACTTGCATGAAAGTGCTTGAAGACTCCAAATACCTGGTCTTTAGATTTCAAAGGAAAAGCCCACACTTTTCTAGAGTGGTCGTCAATAAAAGTAACAAAATATGATGCACCACCAAGAGATTTACTATCCATAATACAAACATCAGTATGAACTAAATCAAGAATATTTTGTCTCCTATGAGGACCAGTGTTATGAAAAGATACTCTATGTTGTTTTCCAGCAAAACAATGAGTGCAAGTTTTTAGAGACGTACCTTTCACAGGAAGAAAATTTTTCTTCGCAAGTATGTTGAGTCCTTTCTCACTCAAGTGACCAAGGCGCATATGCCATAAATCAGAAGATGCATCTTCAATTGCATTCACTTCTTCCTTGCATAGCTTCGTAGGCATCCTATAGAGAGAAGTGGAACTTTGCTCCTTTGCAACCACTAGGGACCCTTTGGTGATTTTACATATACCACCACCACCAAAATAAGTGTGATAACCATCAATATCCAATGCTTTCACCGAAATCAAATTGAGACGAATATCAGGAACATGTCTAACATTCTTCAATTGAAGCTTGCAACCAATCCCAGTTTCAACCCAAACATCTCCCATACCGATAATTTTACATACTCCTTCATCTCCCATTTTTACCATGCCAAAATCACCAGCACTGTAAGATGAGAAGAAATCACGCCTAGGAGTAACATGATATGAGGCACCCGAATCAATAATCCAAGTTGAATCCTGACATGCAAGGTTTATGGAATTATCATCACAAACAATGTAGACATTATTAACAGATACAACTGCTGTTGTATCTTTATCATTTTTCTTCTCTTTGTCTTCATCTTTTTCCCTTGATTGATCTCTCTTAAGAAACCTGCAATTTCTTTTTATGTGACCCGCTTTGCCACAATGATAGCATATCACTTCTTTTCTAGTCCTTGACTTGCTACGACTTTCAGAGTTGTCGCGTCTATGGAAGTTTCTAGATTGACTTCTCCCCCGTGACTCTGTAACTAGTGCTTCTGACTTTGAGGAAGAATCAATCAAACCACGTTCCTTTCTTCGAGCTTCTTCATTCAGCATGCTCTCTTTAACTGTTGACATATTCAACTTTCCACTTGGAGCTGAATTGGTCAACGTCACAACAAGGACTTCCCAATTATCAGGCAAGGAACTCAACAATAACAACGCTTGCAACTCATCATCTAATTTAATTTCTGCGGTTGTCAACTGATTCACTGTATTCCGAAAAATAATCATATGCTCTGCCATTGAATCCCCATCTTTATATTTCATATTCACCAGCTTCCGAATTAAGAATGCTTTATTTTGCACATTCTTTCGTTCATACAACTCTTTTAATTTTTCCCACATCTTGTTAGCATCTATTTCAGTTTCAACATGTGGATATACACTCAGATCCAACCACTGCCTAATCAACGCCACTGCCTTTCTATTCATCTTCTTCCAGTCAGCGTCAGATTTATCTGCGGGTTTAGCAGTGTCACCCTCAATAGGATCATACAAATCTTTACTGTATAACATGTCTTCTATGAGAGTCTTCCAAAGTGTGTAATTAGAAGAGTTGAGTTTAATCATATTGGGACCTCTATTTTCCTCCTCCATTTAAATGCACAAATCAAATAACCGAGCTCTTGATTCCACTTTGTTGGGAAAAACCAGAGATAATGAACGATAACTATCTCAATAATGCGGAATATTTTTCCCCCACCTGTGCAGATAAATGGTCAAACAGAAAATACAATTTCAAGAGCAATAATAATTGGCAGAAAATTAAATATGAGACAAACACAATTTTTAACGTGGAAAACTTTCCTCAAATTGAGAGAATAAAAACCACGGGACCTAGTCCAGTAAAATCTTCCACTATAATAATTAATGGGTACACCAAGAGTCTTCCTAATAACAATAGGGAATATCAATCAACAATAATAACTCTATAACAACCTTATAACAACCTTTCACTAAAGTGGGTATGCCAAAGTAATTCTCAGAGAAGATAAACTACTCAAATTATATATTAAAGTAACAAACTCAGTGGTAGGAATAACATACTAAATTTGTAGATCAAACGGAGCAAATTTGCTACACACCTGTTACCACCACTGGAACCAAACCCTTATTTTCCTTCTCTGGCAACCGTTCGTCTTCTGTTGTCTTTCACTATACTGTTCTTAGGGATTAAATCCCCTTTTATTACTTTCAAGTGGACCAAGCCCACTAAAACCTTTTTTTTTTCTTCTTTTTCTTTTTATTTCAATAATAATAATAATACTATTAATAAAATTGGTGGGTTCCACTTGGGGAGTGAGCCCACCCAACAGAAACAAAAGAACTCTTACGCTTCTTCGGCAGACACGTTATCATGTTTGGCATCAACAGCACTTATTAACGGGTACATCTTATGTGGTGGTAAGTACTTGTCAGAAAGACTAGATCCCTAACAATAAAAATGGCAAGCAATTAATTAAGTTAGATTAACATACGTACTATTATAAAATAGTTAAAAATAATAAATGAAAAAAAAAGAGACTTCTATGTTACATTAAATTTACATTAATCAGAAAGACTAGATCCCTAGCATGACAACAAACACAATTTAAAACTATGTAAAGAATATACGTACCAAGAATATTTTCTTGTTACCAAGTGTAACATAACTTGCAAAGTTTCTATCAATTGTGCTTGCAGCAGTTGTAAGCATCCAAGGTTCCAAATTTGAAACAGTTGAGACAATAGGTCCTGAGTTTCCTCCAGAACCAACCACAACGATGTTGTGAGAAACTGCATGAAATGAGCCTATGGAAATTCCGTTATAAAAATATTCTTGAGGATCACCACCCAAAGACATTGAAATTACATCAACACCATCATGTATGGCAGCATCAAAACCAGCCATGATATCAGCGTCATAACATCCATCCCAACATACTTTATAGGCTGCAACTCGTGCTCTTGGAGATCCACCACTTGCTGTTCCATTACCATAACCAAATACATTTGCTCCACTAACAACATTACCTCCAGCTGTTGATAAAGTATGTGAACCATGACCATCTAAGTCACGTGCACTATGGAATGATGCATTTTTGCCCTTGAATGCCTGATAGCCTTTATAAAAATATCTTGCTCCAATAAGCTTCCTATAAATATATGTAAGTTAATTCTTTCATAAAGTTTAGTTTTTCAAAATTATATTCCATGTCACATTTGCTTATTACACGCATATTAAAAAAAATTATAAAAAAAATAAAAAAAAATAGTAATTTTGTCTAATTATTTTTATTTAATATTGATATATTCATCGTTATCATAAAACACAAAATAAAATATAATAATTTCATAAGAATAACATATAATATTAATGAGTTTAATTTTTGTTTGTATATTTTTTTTAGACTATCAATATGTCACAACTAATCTTGTTTGTGACATTAAAAGTAATTATGATAATATATAAACATTTTTTAATGATTTAAGAGTTGCAATTAATAATAGTGTAAAAACACATATTTTTATAAATTAAATTCAAATTTAACTAGAATTGACATTTATTTTGAAATGATTTTTGTATGAATAAATATGACACTTATTTGTGAGACTTATACATGAGCTAATTCATTTTAGTAAATCAAATCCTTGCTTCATAAAACTCTCTTTAATTTCGAATATAAGCAACAAAACTTAAGGTAAGCTAATTAATGAAATAGTATTAAATGGAAGTAAGGATGAGTTATAGAGGGCATAAAGACCTATTGCAGTAAAATTTATCTGTATTATTCTCATCAACTTGACATAATCCACGCCATTTTTTTGGGATTGGTCCATATCCTTCATAACTAAAACTCGGAGATTCTGGCCAAACACCTATCATATTATATTAAATCACAACGTCAATAAAAAAAAAAAAAGATGATTTAATGGGCATTGAGCATAAAAATCAATTAAAAAGTTAAATAAGTTTTTATCTATCAAAATATAATATAATGATTATAATGTTCTCATTACATTATTTTAATAAAACTGTATTACATTTAATACTCAATCTAGAACAAAAATGAAATGTTATCCACAAATTCGTCAAGGTCGATGACTTGACATACTTTATTTTAAACTACATTCTCAAGCACTTGTTACAATAAACAATTTATTGCATTTACTGTTGCATATAAATATGGTTATTGATGCTGAAGGAGATGATATAATTATTGCGGTAGTTTCTCAAGTCAATATTGTGACCAATATGAAAAAATGGGTGGTAGACTATGGGGCTACTAGGCATATATGTGCAAACAAATATACTTTTACCTTCTACTCTACTGTAGGAGATGGAGAAGAACTTGTGTACCTTGATGATTCGTGAACTGCTATAGTTTTGAGAAAGGAAAAAGTTCTTCTAATTGGGAAACACATTGGCTTTCATTGACGTACTTCATGTACCTAATATAAGGGATAATTTGATTTTAGTGTCCTTGTTGTAAATAAATAGGGTTAAGTGTCATTTGAATTTGACAAGATTATAATGATAAATAATAATAATTTAGTGGAAAAAAATAATGTGATCAAATGACTTTTTGTTTTAAATACTTTTGAAATTATTAAGAATATTTCTTCTTCTTCTTTGATCCACTCATAAGAAATTTGGCATGTAGATTAGGACATATTAGTTCTTCATATGTTATTAAATTGGAACGTCTTCGCATGATTTCGCTTAGTTATAAACGATATAATAAATGTGATGTTTGTGTTGCACGTAAATTATCCAAATAGTCATGGCCTCATGTGTAGGGATGAAAATAGACTAGGCTGTCCGTCAGGGGTCTATGGCCTGACCTACTTATGGTCTGGTCTGACCTATTTAATAAAAAGGCTAGACTTAGACTGTTTTTAAAGCCTATTTATTTAAATAGGTCAGACTCAGGCATATAAAAAAGCCTATTAGGTCAGACAGACCGGCATATATATATATATATATATATATATATATATATATATATATATATATATATATATATATATTATTTATTAATATTATTTTTTATTATAATATTAATAATATTATTTCTTATTTTAAATTAGGCTTAATTGCAGTTTTGGTTCCCCTATTTTAGCTGAATCGCGAAAGTAGTACCCATATTTTGTTTATCCTCAGTTTTGGTCCTCCAAACAAAATTTTGATTTAAAACTTCATGAAATTTCATTTTTTTAAAGCCGTTCTACACCATTTATGATCATATATTGCACGTACAATTGTTGCAAATGAGATCTTGAGGCATAGTGTGACTTAAAAAAATGCAAAAAAAAATGAAATTTCATGAAGTTTTGGATCAAAATTATGCTTGGGGGACCAAAACTGGGAAGAAACAAAATGAGGGGACTACTTTCGCGATTCAGCTAAAATAGGGGGACCAAAATTGCAATTAAGCCTTTAAATTATATCAATTAGACAATCACTCAGTAATCATTTCATATTCAGTAGTCGTTCCAAATTAGACAATCACCAAAATGATTTTTATACTTACCTTGTTGATAATGTGTCCAAATTTTTTTAAGAAACTATTTCTTCTTTCGATTCAAAATTTTGAAAAAAAAGCTACTATGATTGAAATTGATTCAATTTCAAAATGCAAAACTTGGATTCTAGTAGATTTACCTCCATAAGTAAAATCTATTGGTTGCAAGTGGTTTTTTTTAAAGAATGTTAACAATAATAAAACTTGAAAAACATTAACCACCTCATAGCACTTCAATGTTTGCATCCCACATCTTACCAGAGATAGATAACAAATTGTCTTAAGTCACTAGTTTGTGATTTGCCAAATTGTCTTTAATAGGAACACAATTGTTTAATAACCTTCAATCAATCAACTCAACTTTTAAAGGCGTTGCCTTGTTCCAAAAAAAAGTTCATCATGTGAAATTGTCATCCTCATCACCCAAAATCAAAGTTGAGTATATACTTTTAACTGATTACATGACACTATGTTCTAGTTTCTAAGACCACCTATATAGAATGTCTTCCTGCATAAAAAAAAACATGAGACAACAAAACACAACAGTCACACTTGGATGAGAGAAACGATCAAAGGTATTTGGCTACTTCTTCAAAGTATGTAGTGTTGCACTAGAGTGGAGCTTTCAAAATGGGCTGAATCTAATAGGTTGGGTTCAAATGATTTTAAATTAAAATTTGGTTTAATTTTAGACCTTGAAATTTGTTAAAGTTGTGACTGCATAAAATTCAAATATGTGGTATGTGTGTAGTTCAAAAGTCAAACTAAAATAGAAATTAAAAAGGATTAAGAGTTAAAAAATGGATTGTGATCTTAAAATTTTAAAAAACAAAACAATATACCTTACTAAAGTCTCATGTACCCTATGTGACACCCTAAATCCCAAAATAATATATATAATAATTTATATCATATTCCTATAAAATTTGTAGCGGATAAATAAAATTATATTTTCAAGAAAATAAAAACTTTTGTAATTAATTTAGGATATCACGTTTCTCAAAGTACACATGCAACAATTCAAATTTTATTATTCAAATAAAACAATTTAATCTCAATAAACTTGATTTAAGTATAATTACTTGATTTAATTCTAAAAACTTACTAGTACTTCTAAGGTTTTCATACAAAAATTTGATTCAAATTAAATAAGTAAAATACAAATTAAAACCCTTATTCCCGGTATCACCTATCAGAGCGGGGTTCCTCCCAAACTTGAACTCCAAGACTTATTAACCTGTAATAACTGCGATTTCGCAAACGCAGGGCCCAGCCAGTCAAACACAAACAACGAAGGAGGTGAGTTTTGAAATCATGTTAATAGTATAATATGAGTAAGAAGAACACGCAAACAATCATAATAGAACCATATCATAATCAATTGACAATATATCAAAATATTTAATGAAATAGTATCATACTATAACATCAAAGTCACTCAAGTAAAATAATCATCTCATTATAATATGCATCAAATCATCTAATTAATATTACCTTTGAAACACACCAATCACAACAAATCAATCACAAGGAAATGCAATGCTATGCATGAGCTTAGACTCTACTTCACAATGTGGTACCATTCTAACTCTGAAGTACTTGGTTAGGAGGCCATGATACTATGCCACCATCCCGGTGGACGGACAATTCAAATTGGCCCTGTCCTCATAGATCCCCTCAACTCAACCAGAGACACATATACGCGACAGTCGAGGTAAACGTGTGTTGCATGGTAGCTCCCGACATTTGGAGTGCTACCTCCAAGTCACCTAGGAATTCCCCACCGGAATACCTCCAAGGTCTAACAGTCTTGCCTTAAGGCTCGACAGCAGACCGCCACGATCAGGCTCATTCAGTTGTACTTCCGCAGAATCACTAGGCTTGTCAGGCCCTACCTATATGATGACAAAATAATCTCCACTTCACAATTCACAATATTTATTTTCTCCCCCCGTTAGCTTAGACTACTCCATTAAGAGCACCATATTTAAGAATCATCACTATCTCATCAAGTATGGGGTACTTCAATATTTTCATCACAGTTTTATAATATCATCAATCATAAATAATCATGATCATCGTATAAACTCGTCACAATTTTATAACATCACTATCATCAATCAAAATCATCATTATCATCACGTAAGCATATATCAAACCTTGCATCCATATTTTATTATCATATCACATAATTTCAACTAAGCAAACATGTACACATAATTTCATCTAAGCAAACATGTACACATAATTTCATTCAACATCCAACATCACAATAATAACAAATATCAACTACCACACAAGTATCAAAAATTAAATCAATCAACACCTTATAAAAATTTCAATTTCACATTTTAATCTCACAATTCTCATATTTCAAATTAATCAATTTATCTCTCAAAGGGCTACTGCCGTACGTAGCAAGCCTCGGATGAATCGTTGGGAAATACGGTTTTCCCGTTCATCTCACAATATATTATACTCATGAATTCAAACGCTCTCTCTCACCCCTTACCTTATTTCGTCGCTTTCAGACACGAGTACAATTCCACGAGCAAACAATATTTGTTCTTTGACTTTTTATCCTTCAATCGATCTAACTCGACAATTTATGGGTAAACGTAAAAAATAAATTATGAGAAAATAATCTAAAAACTGATTTCGAAATTCGGTCAAAGAAAATTACCATAAATCAGAAAACCAATCAGTGGATAATATAGCCACTTTTCACACGGTCGTTTTGCGTTGGTTTCACTAAAATTGGACTTACGGCGAAGGAGAACGGTGCAAAATAAGGATTTCTGTAAACAGAAAAATCGGGTATTTTAGGGAGAAATTCGGGTTGTTAAAAATCTGAAAAATTATGTTTAATTGAATAGATAAATGAGTAAAACAACATACTGAAATTTGGACGAAAACAGAGAAACTTTTCTGGGATAGTTATGGATCGCCGATGCCAAACGCTACGATTATTGTTGGTTTCCTCTTGGTTTTAGTTGTGCTAGCCGTAAGCTTCCTTCCTTGTTCTTTTATTTTATTTTATTAACAATTTAAATCATTTAAACACATGGGTCAAGCCCATTAGACTCATTTTAGGTTTTACTATTACTATTTTATTTTATTTTAAAAAAAACACAATTTCATTAATAAAATATTATTAATATTTCAAAACTAATATTTTATAAAATAAAATAATTAATCTTCTAAAATATGTTAATAATTAAAACTTTCATATTCAAAATAATCACCCTAATGATATATATTTTATTTATTTAAATACTCACATTAAAATACTATCGTCATTAAAGAATATTCAAAATTATAAAATAAATCAGTATAAAATCAACACTTTATATTAATTACTAAATCATACTATATATATATATATATAATCACAATATCATAATAAGTATATAAAAATAAAGAAAATCAAACTCAATATTACCACTATCTCAAGATAATTATTTATAGAATAAATAATTAAGATATATTTAGAAATAATTAAAATATAAATATGTACACACTTAACATTAGTCAAACATATAAGAAAATATCATATTAATTACCAAATCACATGTACACTTAAAATCATAAAAAATCTTGTTCTTTAAAATATTACACTAAAATACTATTATATTTAGAAAAATATATAAAATATAATAGTATAAAATATTTATTATTTATATCGTTCGTTTAATATAATGTGTATCAAACTAGCATATCATAGAAAACATCCATATAACAAAAATTATTCGCAAAAATTTATCAATATATATTTTAAAATAATTTTAACATCAAATTAATTATTTAAGATCCTATTTAATTAATAAAATAGTTTATTATCAAATTTAGGGTGTTACAATTCTCCCCTTGTTAAAGAATTTCGTCCTCGAAATTTGCGATGAGTGAACTAATATCTAACTTATCACCCTCAAGATACAAACTTAGTCTATAAATATATTTAAGATATTCAATCTCAAATTAAGCACAATATGTAGAAAATCAACATAGCATAATAGACTAACATGATAAAATAAATCAATTAAAAACACAATATTTATCCTTCAATTATGAAATAAAATGTCTATAACATTTATCATTCAATTATGGAATAGAATATCATAGAGTTACTCACTGTAATTTACATATAAAACATAACATATAGATTTTATCAATAATAACGTAGTTAATTTAGTTTTGTTAAATGAAACACATTCCAAGTACGTTGTCAATTTCAGCTAGTTCTTTCAAACCAAATATTAATAGTTTTACTCCTTACAATAAAATCTAATATCACCAAACATTCAACAAATTTAATTTAGGCCTAACAATGAGAGCAATTTTTTTTTTTTAAAAAATTAAATACATCTAACAACTTAATAATATTATAATAATTTATAATCCGTTACTCTATAAAAACATACTCTGTATATGATCAAGTAGAAAAAAAAACTAATGCTATAGATACTATTTCCTAATAACATATATTTAATAATTAAATTAATTCAATTGGTATAAGCAATGAATGTGTTTTTTTTTAACTACTTAAAAAATAAAATTAAAAGGTACTTCTAACAAAATAATGAGTTATTGTTGTCTCTTTTATTGACGATGAGTCTTCGGGGTAGCTAGTCCCTCCTACTCATGTAGTCAACTACTTAAGGAACTATAACTGCAATCATTCAAATTCAAATATGATTAATTAAAAGTATCTTTAACGTGGTTCAGGAGTGCGAAGGCGGCGCCACAACTCCTACTCCTTACTTCAAGTTAAAAATTCAATTAATTAGACCTTCACAATAATTTATTTGTAATTTACTACTAGTTACAACAACAAAAGAAAGGCCACTAACATCAATATATAACCAATAATTTAATTGAAGGAATATAAAACTATTTAACATTTAGATGCTCTCCACTACTCTAATTCTATACACCAATTCCCAACAATTAGAACACTTGAAACACAAACAATTTCATATTTACATAATCATATATATACATATAACTAATTCATCAATTGACATCATGATGTAGAATATTCTCATACTGACTCAATATTTACAAATTGATCACAAATAAATTATTAATTAACTTTTCTTGTAATCAATTTTTATCATTTAACAAAGATTGAAATAAAGATTTTTCAATTAGTAGGTAAAGTATGCAACTATTTTTACTCCAAGTTAATATAACAATCATAAAATTAAGATACATCTCGTAGTACATAAATTATTTTAGTGGTTAATCAATACTCTAAAATTTGATTGCAAACACTTAA
>JBBPBR010000007.1:10038972-10050624 GCA_037974775.1 Cicer pinnatifidum | reverse complement strand
TCTAAATTGAGTTTCAACAGAATAATAATAATAATTTGTACCTACTAAAAGTCAATACTTTAAGTTTTAAATATATAATCCATACGGAAATCAATGTTTCAATCAATTAGTTATTAGATCAAACACTTTAAACAAACACATATCAAAACTAAATATTTTAAATTGATTAAGGGTGAAAGTTGAACTTTAAAACAACTAACTAGTGAGGTATGACATTTGATAACTAAGATTACCTGAATGAGATTAGTAACTTGAAACATACAGCTGGTCAATCAAAATTATTACTTTCAACTATTCATATAAAACAACAGTGCAAAAATCACAATTCGGTAGACAAGCAACAACTAACTAACATAATCTTGTCAACAATTAAAGCTAACTCAAATCTTAACACGTAATTTCATGTTTTATTTACTCATTTAGGTAGGAATGTAGAATCCATAACACAATTAGAGGAAGCAAATATTAAACACTTAATTAGTAATCTCAAAAATATGTATAATAATACCAAAAGCATATAACACTTAACACAATAATATAACGGGAAAACAATCATAGTGAAAATAATTACTACACAAGAAAACACAATTGACACGACTGACATTCGACTAACACTGAATCGACATTCGACTAACACTGAATCGACATTCGACCCACTCGGCTTGATTGGACATACCTGCTCTGATACCACTAATGTGACACCCTAAATCCCAAAATAATATATATAATAATTTATATCATATTCCTATAAAATTTGCAGCGGATAAATAAAATTATATTTTCAAGAAAATAAAAACTTTTGTAACTAATTTAGGATATCACGTTTCTCAAAGTACACATGCAACAATTCAAATTTTATTATTCAAATAAAACAATTTAATCTCAATAAACTTGATTTAAGTATAATTACTTGATTTAATTCTAAAAACTTACAAGTACTTCTAAGGTTTTCATACAAAAATTTGATTCAAAATAAATAAGTAAAATACAAATTAAAACCCTTATTCCCGGTATCACCTATCAGAGCGGGGTTCCTCCCAAACTTGAACTCCAAGACTCATTAACCTGTAATAACTGCGATTTCGCAAACGCAGGGCCCAGCCAGTCAAACACAAACAACGAAGGAGGTGAGTTTTGAAATCATGTTAATAGTATAATATGAGTAAGAAGAACACGCAAACAATCATAATAGAACCGTATCATAATCAATTGACAATATATCAAAATATTTAATGAAATAGTATCATATTATAACATCGAAGTCACTCAAGTAAAATAATCATCTCATTATAATATGCATCAAATCATCTAATTAATATTACCTTTGAAACACACCAATCACAACAAATCAATCACAAGGAAATGCAATGCTATGCATGAGCTTAGACTCTACTTCACAATGTGGTACCATTCTAACTCTGAAGTACTTGGTTAGGAGGCCATGATACTACGCCACCATCCCGATGGACGGACAATTCAAATTGGCCCTGTCCTCATAGATCCCCTCAACTCAATCCGAGACACATATACGCGACAGTCGAGGTAAACGTGTGTTGCATGGTAGCTCCCGACATTTGGAGTGCTACCTCCAAGTCACCTAGGAATTCCCCACCAGAATACCTCCAAGGTCTAACAGTCTTGCCTTAAGGCTCGACAGCAGACCGCCACGATCAGGCTCATTCAGTTGTACTTCCCCAATATCACTAGGCTTGTCAGGCCCTACCTATATGATGACAAAATAATCTCCACTTCACAATTCACAATATTTATTTTCTCCTCCCGTTAGCTTAGACTACTCCATTAAGAGCACCATATTTAAGAATCATCACTATCTCATCAAGTATGGGGTACTTCAATATTTTCATCACAGTTTTATAATATCATCAATCATAAATAATCATGATCATCGTATAAACTCGTCACAATTTTATAACATCACTATCATCAATCAAAATCATCATTATCATCACGTAAACATATATCAAACCTTGCATCCATATTTTATTATCATATCACATAATTTCAACTAAGCAAACATGTACACATAATTTCATCTAAGCAAACATGTACACATAATTTCATTCAACATCCAACATCACAATAATAACAAATATCAACTACCACACAAGTATCAAAAATTAAATCAATCAACACCTTATAAAAATTTCTATTTCACATTTTAATCTCACAATTCTCATATTTCAAATTAATCAATTTATCTCTCAAAGGACTACTGCCGTACGTAGCAAGCCTCGGATGAATCGTTGGGAAATACGGTTTTCCCGTTCATCTCACAATATATTATACTCATGAATTCAAACGCTCTCTCTCACCCCTTACCTTATTTCGACGCTTTCAGACACGAGTACAATTCCACGAGCAAACAATATTTGTTCTTTGACTTTTTATCCTTCAATCGATCTAACTCGACAATTTATGGGTAAACGTCAAAAATAAATTATGAGAAAATAATCTAAAAACTGATTTCGAAATTCGGTCAAAGAAAATTACCATAAATCAGAAAACCAATCAGTGGATAATATAGCCACTTTTCACACGGTCGTTTTGGCGTTGGTTTCACTAAAATCGGACTTACGGTGAAGGAGAACGGTGCAAAATAAGGATTTCTGTAAACGGAAAAATCGGGTATTTTAGGGAGAAATTCGGGTTGTTAAAAATCTGAAAAATTATGTTTAATTGAATAGATAAATGAGTAAAACAACATACTGAAATTTGGAAGAAAACAGAGAAACTTTTCTGGAATAGTTATGGATCGCCGGTGCCAAACGATACGATTATTGTTGATTTCCTCTTGGTTTTAGTTGTGCTAGCCGTAAGCTTCCTTCCTTGTTCTTTTATTTTATTTTATTAACAATTTAAATCATTTAAACACATAGGTCAAGCCCATTAGACTCCTTTTAGGTTTTACTATTACTATTTTATTTTATTTTAAAAAAAACACAATTTCATTAATAAAATATTATTAATATTTTAAAACTAATATTTTATAAAATAAAATAATTAATCTTCTAAAATATGTTAATAATTAAAACTTTCATATTCAAAATAATCACCCTAATGATATATATTTTATTTATTTTAATACTCACATTAAAATACTATCGTCATTAAAGAATATTCAAAATTATAAAATAAATCAGTATAAAATCAACACTTTATATTAATTACTAAATCATACTAAATATATATATATATATATATATATATATATATATATATATATATATATATATATATATAATCACAATATCATAATAAGTATATAAAAATAAAGAAAATCAAACTCAATATTACCACTATCTCAAGATAATTATTTATAGAATAAATAATTAAGATATATTTAGAAATAATTAAAATATAAATATGTACACACTTAACATTAGTCAAACATATAAGAAAATATCATATTAATTATCAAATCACATGTACACTTAAAATCATATAAAATCTTGTTCTTTAAAATATTACACTAAAATACTATTATATTTAGAAAAATATATAAAATATAATAGTATAAAATATTTATTATTTATATCGTTCGTTTAATATAATGTGTATCAAACTAGCATATCATAGAAAACATCCATATAACAAAAATTATTCGCAAAAATTTATCAATATATATTTTAAAATAATCTTAACATCAAATTAATTATTTAAGATCCTATTTAATTAATAAAATAGTTTATTATCAAATTTAGGGTGTTACACCCTACATAGTGAAACTACCAAATAAGTATATCGAGAGTTAAATTTGTCATCAATCACTTGCATTAAATGCAACATTTAATATAACTTAGACAAAGTTGCGTTTGATTTGAATCTAACTTTCTCATTTGTCTAGTAATATTTTTCGCTTGAACTTATATACTCTCCCATCACTTCCCAACTCGTCTTAGAAACTACTTTTCCATTTTTCTCCCATAATCCAATTTTCACATAAGAAGAAAAATGTAGAGGAAGAAAGGAGAAGTTTAATGGGTGAAGTGGTATGAACGTTGATGGCTTAACGATGAGGTGGCTTGGTTGGAAGATGCATTAATCACAATTCAAACATATCATATGATTCAAAGTAAGGATATCGCATTTTCACATATTAATAATATAAGATTTACATTTTCGCAATTCACATTTCATATTTCACATATTATAACACCTAGTTACAACTTTACATATTCAAAACATATGATTCATATTTTTATGTTCACAAAATGTTGATGCGAGACGATTTTGTCGCATATGCGAGCTTATTCAAAATTGTGTTCTTGTACAACTCATCTCATAGATGTGTGTTCAAGGTGGAATTAGCGATATGAATTTTTTGAGTACTCAACGTATCAGTGATGTAACTAATTTAATATGTGTCACCTTGTCTCTCAAGTACATTGATTGATTAATGTGACACCATAAAAAATTATGCTATAATAATTTTAGATTTTGTGTAAGTGGCTAAATATTATTTTTTTTCCCAATATTTATAAGTATTAATTATATTATAACATGTATTGAATTTTGAAGGAGGCTAAATATTATTTTTTTCATCACAACAATTTTATTTCATTTCGCATTATTTGATCTTATTTACAATCTTTGAAAAAAAGTGAACAAAACATAACATGTCACTTTACTTAAAGAGGCATGAAAAGAGATACATTACTTTAAATAGTTTATAGTAAAATATAACATGAACCTAAACCTCTCTAATGTGGATAAGTTATAGCAATAGGAGTTGCGACCCGATGTTTTCCATTGGTCCATGTCAACTTTCCAAAGACATAATCAGTGATATACTTACTTTTTGGCTTCAAGGTCAATGTAACCTTGAATTCTCTTTTTTCACCCTTTTTCGTAAATCTAAGTGTTGAAGGCTCAACTGAAACTAGAAATTCTGGGGGTGCTTGGATACGCACTCTATATTTACTTGGAGACCCAACATTGGTTAGAATACGAGTAACATTCAGAGAATGTCCAACTTTAAAATAAGGAATTGTGATGGCTGGATAATTGAAATCTAATAGATTGAAGGACTTTGGACATTCGTAAGGTTTTCCATAGAACACTGTAAGTTGAGAACTAGTGTATCCACGACCACATAAAAATTTCAAATAATCATCAATGTTTAGGTCGTATACAAGTCCAGGATCCACTGCACGATTTGGTCGAACATGCCCTGCACCATATGCAAAAGGTGTTGCCCTGTCTAATGATGAGTCCAATATATGCTTGCCGATATTGTCTTTTGTTGTTGCTGCAAAAGGTGTAAAATTTGCTCAATAAAATGCATCAACAAATGATATATGTGATCTTACATGTTATTAAGCAATATATTTTAATTACCTGTGGTCATGATTGCTGACTTGATAGCAGCTGTACTCCAATTAGGATGAAGAGATTTAAGTAGCCCAACAAGACCAGCAACATGAGGACATGACATTGAAGTTCCTGACATAGTAATATAAGGAACTCTACGCTTATCAAATGTTTGTTCTGTAGGAGATGCAGCTTCGCTGTAAGCTGCAATTATGTTGACGCCTGGTGCAGTGATGTCAGGCTGAAATAGAAAATAAAATTTACGATTACATGGTAACCTTTAATTTTTTTTTCTTTTTCTTTTTTTTAAGATAGTCTAAATGATGAGTTATAATTATTGTAAATAACAATGAACCTTGAGGAGTGAAGGCTCAAGGAAATTGGGGCCTCTTGATGAAAATTCTGCCATAGTTGGTGTTGGATTTACACCTAATCGTGTTTTAACTTCAGAAATGTAAGCCACAGGGAACCTACATAATGTATGCACAAATATTAAATTTCATGTGTATGAATAATCCAAACTTTAAAACCAAAGTTATGAATAAAATATCAAGCCTAAAGCATATGGGAGAAAAATTACTTTGTGCTATTGATGTAAGCAAAAATGAAATTGCCAATGGTAAAGTTGACATGTGAAGCAGGAAGAAAATGAGGGTCAGCACTAATTTTATCCCATGAAGCCTCATCATTAGCCAAAATCATTCCAATAGCACCCGCACGAGAAGCTTGTACACCCTTGTCAAGTCTAGTATTCTCACCTCGAAGACATACCAATATTTTTCCATTAACCTTTTGAGGGTCAATAGTTCCTTCCTTGCAAAGAAGACTACAAAAATAAAAATATATTAAAAAAGAACATGTATACACTCGAGAATGTCATATTGAAACAAAAGAACTCTTACGCATCTCCAGCAGACACATTATCAAGTTTGGCATCAGCAGCACTTATCAATGGATACATCTTATGTGGTGGTAAGTTCTTCCTGGAAAGACTAGCTCCCTAATGATAAACATTGCAAACAATTAATTAAGCTAGATTAATATACTACTATAAAAATATTGAAATAACATTGAAAATAGAAATGAAATAAAAAACATGTAAACAATATATGTACCTTAAATATTTTCTTGTTACCAAGTGTGACATAATTACTTGCCAATTCTCTATCAATTGTGCTTGCAGCAGTTGTGAGCGTCCAAGGTTCCAAATTTGCAACAGTTGTGGGAGTAGGTCCTGAGTTTCCTCCAGAAGCAATCACAACGATGTTGTTGGCTACTGCATGAAATGAGCCTATTGAAATTCCGTTTTGAAGATATTCTTGAGGATCACCACCCAAAGACATTGAAATTACATCAACACCATCATGTATGGCAGCATCAAAACCAGCCAAAATATCAGCCCCAAAACATCCATCCCAACAAACTTTATAGGTTGCAACTCGTGCTCTTGGAGATCCACCACTTGCTGTTCCGTTACCATAACCAAATACATTTACTCCACTAACAACATTACCTCCAGCTGTTGATAAAGTATGTGAACCATGACCTTCAATATCACGTGCACTATTGAATGATGCATTTTGGCCCTTTGATGCCTGATAGCCTTTATAAAAATATCTTGCTCCAATAAGCTTCCTATAAATATATGTAAGGTAATTCATTCATATAGTTTTCTTTTTTTAAAATTATATTCCATGTCACATTTGATTATTGCATACATATTCAAAAAAATATAAATAAAATAAAAAAAAAATAATTTTGTTATATTAATTTTATTTAACATTGATGTATTCATCGTTATCATAAATATAAAATAAAATATAATAATTTAAAATGAATGCATATAATATTAATGAGTTTAATGCATTGTCCACATATTTTTTTACACTATGAGTTCAACAATTAATTTTATTTGTCATTTTAAAAGTATTTATAATAATATACAAATATTTTTAATAATTTAATAGTTTTAATTGATAGATGGATAATGTAGAAACTTACTTTATATAAATTAAACCTAATTTTAATTAAAAATGACATTTACTTTAAAATGGTTTTTGTATGGAGAAAAATAGAAACAATAAAACTTTAATTTCAGTTTTATTTCGAATATAAAGAACAAATCTTTTTTAGTAAATCAAATCCTTTAATTTCGAATATAAACAACAAAACTTGAGGTAAACTAATTAATGAAGTAATACTAAATAGAAGCTCAGGGATGAGTTATAGAGAGCAAAAAGACCTGTTGCAGTGAAATTTATCTTTATTATTTTCACCAACTTCACAGATTCCACGCCATTTTTTTGGGATTGGTCCAAACCCTTCATCACTAAAACTCTCGGATTCCGGCCAAACACCTATCATATTAATTCACAACATCAATAAAAAAAATACTTTAGAGTTAATTGGTCATGAATATCAATTAAAAGTTAAATAAGTATTTATCTATCAAAATATATGATTTTATTGTTCTCATTACATTATTTTAACCAATTTTATGCTACAGCTCTTAAATTTAACCAATTAAATAGACACAATTTATTGCTTTAATAATCGACTTAACATAATAAAATCAAATCGTCTTAAATTGGATGATGAGATCAAATCAAAATCATTATCGTCTTAAAATGGTAAATTCCTAAAACAATAATACATAGATAACATATCAAATATTTAATTACCTGTGTCCAAATTTCCAATAATAATGTCTTCACCAAGTGATTTATGCCACAATGAATCCTTTGGAAATCCACCGTTTCTCTCTAACCCAAGGAATTCCCACGAGCGGGTTGTGTGTAGTTCATATTTTTTATTTAAGAATATTGATACTACATTTGGATGCTCTGCATTCACCAATAACGTATGTATATAGAAAAATCAAATTACAATTAGTGAAAAAGTAATGTTAAATTTACTTTTAATTTTTAAAAATTTATAAATATTTCGATCTATTAATTTTTTGTCTTGTTAGTTGTTCTTTTTCCATAAAAATAACACATCATTGGTCCCCACAGAACAACTAAATACATCATCTTTTTATAAAAAGGGACTAGAAGCACACATTTTCATGAAATACATGGATACAAAATTTGATTAACTTTTTATAGGAATTAAATAAAAAATAATCTTTTTATATAAACTAAAAATATATTTAATTTATAAACTATTATACAACAAAATGGAAAATAAAAGTATGAATTAACATAACCACATACTTGCAACATTTGCTGCTTCATCTTCATCAAGTATTGCAGCAAAGCCATTGATATATCTATTATAAGAATAAAATATTGCTTCTTTGGCCTTCTCGGTACTGTGGAAGAAAAAATAAAATTTAATATGATAATTTCGAAACCAGTTATATAATTCTATGGATTATATAGATTGAATTTCATACCTTCCAACGTAAGATCCAAGAAGATCATAGTGAGAACTCGTAGCTAATTCACTATCAAATAATGAAGGACTTGATTGGAAAGAATGTGATCCTAAGTATACAATGTAAGACTAACAAAAAAAAAAAATACATAATGATTATTAGTTTACAAGAAATTTTAAAATGGGATTTAGTGTAAATTAAGTCTATACAACATAAAAAAGTGAATAATAAAGAAATATTGAAAATTGAGACAAAGCTTGCCTGTTTGATAGCAAGGGTAGGTTTGGGCAGCAAAACAAAAAGAAGAAGTGACATTAACACGTGACATATGGACACTGTCATTGTTTCTTTCATGAATGATGTTTATTTTGCAAAATAAATTTCAAGGATATGCAAACGGTATTTGCTTTCCCTTGCTTTTATAACTAAGTGCTGTGATTTATTTTCGAGTAAAAATTAATAAATCCACCTGTGAGCAATTATTGTGATTTTGTAATGGAGCCAATTATAGTGGGAAAATTCATTTTACATTTCTTATGACACACTTTTGTGTAAAATAAATAAATTTGTTTTAATGAGTTTTGATATTTTCTTTTTGGTTTTAAAGTAATAAATCAGGTCAAAATATTTGCAAAAAAAGAAAATCAAGATACAATCTTGGGTATTCAATTTTAAAAAAATCCGTAATCATACCCACAGTTTAAAAAAATACCCATACCCGTACCCTCTTGGATATCAACTTTAATACCCGTATCCTTACCTTCTGGGTATCTAAGTGTCCGTACTCATACCCATTACCCACACTTTAACTAAAATAGATCGATAAATAAGTATTATTTTGTAATTAAATTTAAAAATTATTTAAATATACAAAATTGAGTTGTAAAATTAAATATATAATTATTATTTTATATGACAACTTTATTTTATTAAATGTTATTATGATCTTCGTTTTGTATTTATTTTCCTTACCGATGAAACTAATAACATATTATAAAATATTATTCTCAAATAAATAATAATTATATCTTTACTTGAGAACTGTATATTATTAGATTTTATTATTATCTTTTTTTTGAAGTTATACTTCGCAACCCCGAACCCTAAACCCTAAATAATATACTTAAACCTTGAACCCTAAACTCTTAATATCAAATCCTGTACACTACCACACTAATTGTTATGAAATAAAACTATAAAACGAAGATAGTAATAACATTTAAAAAAATAGAGTTGTCAAATAAAGTACTAATTACATAATTGTTAGACCACACTATTTTACTAAATGTAATTATTATCTTCATTTAGTAGTTAGAATTTGTAATGAAGATAACCCTAAATATTTAACTCTGAACCCTAAACCCTAAATACTAAATCATAAACTCTAAATCCTAAACCTAAACCGTGTAACCCCTAGACTCTTTATCCTGAATCTTGAACCCTAAACCCTAAACTCTAAACCCTTATCCCTAAACGTGATTTCTTACACCCTAAACATTACTTTTTAAATCCTAAACACCCTAACACACTAAACCCTAATAAAATAGAGTTGTCAAATAAAGATGTAATTATTAATTTATTTGACAATTATATTTTATTATAGTAAAATAAAAAGAGAGATTAAGTAACTATTAAGTTTGTTCTAGTAAAATAAAAATAATAATAGCAAAACATAAAATAAATAAGGGGACCAATGGACTTGACCCATATATGTGAATCATAATAAAAGGAGCTACTTGCCACCGTCTCCGTAGAAGGGAGAGGAAACACAATAATGCTCTAGTTAGTCAAACAAACTCAATTTCTCAAATTTTTAACTATATCAATTTCTCTCTAAAATACCCGAGTTCTCTGTTTATCAAATTAATCATTTTGCATTGTTCTTCTTTACCGTAAGTCTAATTTAAGTGAAACTAACACCAAAACAATCGTTTGAAAAATGACCATACCTTTATTAGTTTAATAAAATATAACTCTTAGTTATGAAGACACAATTATTTAACTATTCATCGTAAACAAATTCTTAAAAAGTTTGCAAATGTTTATCTTTTGATTTGATTATAAATATTGTAATAGTCCAATGATATTAATAGATATTAAAACATAAAGGAAAACAATTAATTAAACTAAATATCAATATAATAAATAAATAAATAATATATTTATATTAGTGCGGGTGCAGGACGGGGTGGGTACTATAGTACCCGTACCCACACCCATACCCTTTAATTTTGCGGATAATTACCCGTGCCCGTGCCCATACCCGTTATGCGAGTTTTTACCCTACCCATTGCGACTTTTTTTGCGGGTACCCACTGGGTCTGAGTCTAATTGCCATCCATAAGTATGCCCAGTTACTTATGCGATACTCATACCGGATTCGTGAATATTTTCTTTTTCTTTATTATGTTATTGCGAATAAAATTGATAATTTTATTATAGATTAATAAAATATTAATATTTGCATTTTGGAGTTTATTTGTTGTTGGTAACCTAATACAATTTTTCACTTTAAAAATTTTGTACGGTAAATTAAACAATTTAATTCTTTTAATTAAAATATATATAAAATATTCATAATTTCTATCGGCATATCGTATATATTAATTTATTTTTTAAATATTACATGCCATACATGTACTCTGGTTTCAATATTGTATCCGTAAATATACATTATATTATAGATTATTAGATATTATGTTTTATAGCTAATAAAATAATGAAGTATAAATTATTTTTAGTAATATTTCAGAACTTTAAATAGATTTTGTATTTTACATATAAATATAATGCATATACCTATAATGCATAGCTTCCTTTAAAGTCATATCTCTCTCTCTCTCCCTCTCTCTATATATATATAATACTGATAATAATTACTATCTATATTTACATATATTTCAAATTTTTATCATTGATTAAAATTAGTTACCATTCTTAAT